>JAPMOQ010057673.1:1544209-1635438 GCA_026543055.1 Argiope trifasciata | reverse complement strand
TTTTGGTGTGCCACGATTTTATCAATAACTATTATTATATGAAGGGGTTAAGAACACCTGGTATTTATACAATGAATCTATCCACTATGAAGAGAAGGAAATTTTTTAATGGAATTTCAACTTAGAAATGGATATTTTTTTAATTATTGAACTAAGCGAAACATTGTCGATACTTTATTTGCTCCCCTTTGGGTTGAGTTACTGTTATAAAAGCTCCTTTCTTAAAGAGGAATTTTTCACTTAAAACTTTCAAGAAATTATTTACAAACATGCATAACACTGAAGATTTTTTAGTTACAAATATAAATCGTTCAGGATACAAATCTAATAAAAGATGCCAAGTTAAAATTTGTGGCTCCATCTAGTTATATTTTTAACAAGTTAAATTTGGTTTCCAATGTTGAACATAATCAAAAACTGATGTTTTTATGCTATTAACAAACAAATATATTTAAGTTTTGCACTCATTAATCTTTTCTTTTTCAGCAATCTTAAATTTTGGTGCAGTTAGTTTTAATATCTACAGTAAAATCTGAGATTATTAGGATATAGCTACAAATGATAGCAGTGTTCCTTCAATGCATTAATTCAAAATTAGATAAATTAGTGATTTTTTTATGTATAAACTAGATTCAGAGCCTATAATATGTTTAATAACAATTAAGTAATATGAAATTTTACATATATTATTTTTGTTAATCTTTAAATCGATTTATATGAAAAGATTTCTTCCATGTAATTTTTCATTTTATGTTGTATTTTGGTTCCTTCTTTTAAAATCTTTTAGGCTGAGATAATATGATTAAAATTAAATATAGTTTGGCAAATCAATCAATAAAACTTCAAAATTCACAACAAAAGTGTACTTTTTATGAGAATGAAGGGGGAAATTTTGGATCATAGTTATAAAAAAGGAAAGTTTGCATTGATCTAAAGCTCTGTTTTTATTTTATTTTGGGTGATTTATCTAATGTTATAAAACAAAAGAATGGTGTACAATATACATAAATCTATATTGAATTAAATTATTACTAAATAATTATTTTTTCAGAATTCAAAGATAAATTATTTAATTTATGTTGAATGAATACGTGAAGAAATTTCATTATTTCTCTTTTTATATGTAAGTAATAGATACAAATATACCAGTAGATGGCGCCATATGATGGAAGTCTTTTTGTGGCCCACTGTAGTATTTATAATTATTTCAAAAATTCCTAATTAAATAGATAACTTAAAAATTGAAAGCAGATGCAGACAATTTAAAATATCTTAAGTGAAAACTGATTTCTTAAAGATTGCAGCAAAATATGCAAATATGAGTTTTTCATTCACACTCACAAGTTTGGAAAATAATTGAGATAGTTTTGAAAAAAAGAAACGAGGGAGTTGGAATTTCTAATAAACCTGACCAGAATTTAAATTTCTACACCATAAGTATTTTCCATCCATCTAAATTAAAATTGACATCACTACCTTTTATTTAAATTTTTCACTATTATAATCAGAAAAGAATTTTGAAAAATTATTTAATTCTATTAACACATTAATTGGAACAGTAAATTTATTTGCGCGAGAAATGCATAATATTTCAATCAAACTTTTCAGAATACAAAATCAATAAAGTAATTTTCATTTAGTTAGTGTTATCAAGTGAAAATTATTTGAAATAGTTCATGTCAAAATACATTAAAAAGAACAAATATTACGAAATAAATCATATACTTTTAGGAGATATATTAGAATTTATGGAATGGATATTTCAGAATTCAGGCAATCAAATCTATATGTTCACAAAACAAAATGGCGGCGTTATAACGATTCAGGGATAATTTTTTCCAATTCATTATCAGAATTATAATTTTTCATTACTGAAGCAGTAACTATAACTGAAATATTAGCTCAAAAAATAATTTGTAATCTTTCCGATTTAAAACCTACTTTATATAATTACTTTTGAAATATTCCGAGGGGAGTTTCAATAGCTTTAAAATTTAAAGCTAAGCTTTAAGATAAGCTTTAAAATTTAAAAATATATTATCTCAATAAATAAACAATTATAAAATCGTACAAAGAAGGAATTTTTAGACAATCATTAGCTGCCAGACCTGAACTCTAACCACTGAATTATCAAGTCAAATTATTATTTTGTAATATATACAGCAAATTCATAGTTCTAACATAATCTCCGATAGTTATTATTTTTTTAGAAAATTTTGAAAGTGTGATAAAAAGATTAACTGCATTTAGGTTTTATTTCTTTCAATTGCTGCAAAAATACGTGATCAATAGTCAATGCAATTTGCTCAAGAATCCGTTTCCATTGCCTGGTTGAAGAAAACAAATATAAAGCTCCAATGATAATCAAGGAAAGTAAAAAAGCTCAGTTGGCCCTAAAAATTATTAGTTCCTTATAATAAATGGATGATCGCTATATTCTCTGTTAATAATAACATTGGTCCACAAAAAAGTTCTTCGGCAATCTTATTTTGTTTTTCATCTTGAATATAGAAGACTAAAAGAAGTTAAATGGATGCAATTTGCCTCTATATATTATTGGTAGGAAATTGAGTTTTTCAAATAGTTAAGCATTCCTGAGATTTCAGAAATAGTTTTTCACAAAGTAATAAACTTTTATTATATGATCTGTATCAGTTTTTCTCAATCTGTATTTTTCCGAAGATGTGAATCATTGTGATTGAAGAAAATGTTGAACATTCTGCTTTCATATGAATTATACATTGCAATATATTTGATAAAATCTTAAAACATTTTGCAATGCAATACAAATAACAAACTTTATCTTGATTACCTACAATTAATAACTGAAATAAAAGCGGTAAGAAGGGTTTTCATGTAAAATTGTAAATTACTATAAATCCCATCATTCTCATTAAAATAGCACGGTCACATATATAGATTAAAAATTAATATGGAAAACAAAGTAGTTAAAAAAGATTGTCTATAGTTTGATATATTTTTTTTAATTTCTTAAATTTTAAAATAACTTCTCGGATGAAGATATCTTATTATATTTCTTACAAATCAATGTTGGAATTGCAGAAAGTCTTTGAAACAGAAAAACAGATACTTCCCAGAAAGTATTTTGAAAATTAGTATTCGAAATTGAAAGGTCGCGTTCCCCTCCCCCTGTTTCTTTCATGTTTGTCAATTTCGGATATCCAGGAATAGAATTTTGAATTTGCTTTTTGAACTCGCCTTCTGATGAAACAGAATACAGGACTCCTATATAATTGTATTTTCCCGATTGCAATACAGTATTTGAATATTTTCCAGACATTTTATCAATCAACAAATTAAATTTTGAATGCAACTGAAAGGTTGTTATGGAATCAACTATAATAATAAATTACGAAATATGTATTGAAATCTAAACAAAAGACAGAAGCTAAATACTTTTTAATGCAATGAATAGTTAAAAACAATAATTAAAAATATAGAGGTCAAAGAAAAAAAATCGTAATGGATTGAGCGCTGAAGATAATAAGATAAGGAAATTGAGACACAATGAGGATAAAATAAGATGATAAGGAAATGAAAATTGATAAGGAAATAAAAAATTCTGGAACAGTCATTTAATATTTCAGAAATCTGTTGTGACGGTGATGAAATTCTCAACTTGGTATAATATTTCAATAAATGCATCGTGGCTTTCCAGAATCTTTCTTTTTTTTTTTTTTTATCAATTTTTAATTTTAAAAAAATAGTACTTTTCTTCCTTTTGGTGCATCGACGTCCTGGCGAAGGACGCTTCTTCCCCGTGATCTGATCGTTCCAGTTTCGAGTCTTAGTTCGAGCCTGGCTGTTCTTCAGTGTTGCATGTGTAAGTCCCCCTGTAAAAAGGGGTTTTGCGAGCGAATGTGACGCTTGAAGTAGCTAAGTAGTATTCTTGGTCTTAGTTGGTACTTCTGAAAAAGCGAGAGATGCTCACTCGGCTGAAATCGCTGACAGATAACTGTCAGCAGGCTTGTAAAGTGAAGCAAGTAACAAAAATAACAAGAATTATGTTTTTATTTGTATGCATATCTTTTAACTGCTCGAATTACGAAAATTTCATCAACAAAGCTTTTTTTCCCTTTGTTTACACATTTTTTAACAAATGACAGAGAAGAATTCTTTTTTATTAAAAATATGTTGCTCATGCTGCACATTTAATGGGATAACAAATAATAGATATAATTTAATCATACATGACATTCTTAACCCCAGCTCTAATTTTCTACATTCATATTACAGCGATATATTCACCAGAAAGTTACCATCATTTAACATAAACAATTATTATAAGCAATAACAACAAACGTGCGGCATTCATTTTTCCATGCTTTAATAAGAAACATCATACGTTATACATTATTAACAAAGGAACATTTATTCTGGAATTCTTTGCTTTCTTCAACACATTCATCTAATTGTACACAAATAATGAATGTTCAGAAAGCAGCTTTATGTCGCCATACTCTCCTAAGGGAGAGCTTTTAGCTTTTATTTATGGCTAATAAAACGATAGAAAAAAAAGTATACTGAGCATAAAAATAGAATTCCTCCATTTTTTTAAGAGGAAAAGGAAGAATTAAGTTAATCGTTTTTCTGTTGGAATTCATTCTAAAAGGGCTAAAATAAATTACTTGTTTTATATTTTTGTCCAAAAATATAATTCGAATCTAACTTTATAAATTTGATTGAATAGCACAAATCTCTTTTTCAGTTTCGTAGTATACACTCTTTGTTAAAATTCAAGATGGTCTGACTAGACTCTTTTGCAAGTGATTAAAAAATTATTTTTTTCCATTCCTATAAAATGAGGGAATAATTCAGCTTCAGTAGGTTCAAAACCAAATTTTGAAATATAGTTAGATAAACATGTTTAAAGACATGCACATTTGCATTTGCTTTGAAAAAAAAATCATCTCATTTTGTAATGAGAATTTTTCTTCGACTGCAATTTTTTTCAAGAAACATTTTGCCAATAATGACAGTCCTCAAGATTCCGTTGTTATCTTATTAAGCTAAAATTGAATACTTCTCAAGATGGTAAGAATTTTAATGGTTGACGAACATTATTAGAACTTGGAAATGAGAACGTAAATTAATCTTAATAGTGAGCGCGACTAACGGAGGGCTAATAATACGCATTTCGAAAATACATAAAATATGGAGTCCATCCAAACACAAACTGTGTTAAAAGACTGTGTAGTGTAAAATAAGAATAATAGGACATTCTGCAGACATCATCTAGAGAACATTATGTATCAAAAGACAGCCACAAAATAGTCGAAATATGGGCATGTGGTAGAAACTTTCGAAACTTTTGCATTGTATCGTCTGAAAAGTGTCCAGTTGTTGCAATAGTTATTCGAGGCTTTAGAAGAGAACAATGTAGAACGCTGATATGTGGCTTCGGATACGAGAGATCAGATATAGACAACTAGTAAAATTACATAGGAAAGAGAGACTTTTACACTTTTCTGTCTACTAACGACTCAATAAGGGTGAAATTGTTCGCCTCGATTCGATACTATTCATCGAATTCTTGCAAAACGAGCATCCGTTCAAGGGAGCAATTATTTTTACTTTGAACTCATGAACAAATTATGTAAATAGAAAGTACCATAAATATCAAACAATTAAAACCTCGAAATCTTGACGAATCTTCAGTTTTTAGTCAAGAAGAAAATATTTCTAGGTATATGTCTGTTTAATTGCGAAAGCGACAACTCAAAAACACAACAAGAGTTAGATGTATCGAATTTAGTACCAGGCAATTACACCATTTGATTTGTCTAATTTTTGAACCAAATCCGTGCTATCATGTGGTTTCTATTGACAATAATCAAAAAAGCGACATGGACTAAAGAATTTGAGTAATTCATTGGAAGCCCTCGTCACTTTGGAGTAACAACAAGCATCGAGGACATGTCAATTATTTTTAACTTATTCATTTCCTTCTATGATATCCTTTGTTAGTTATCTATGGTAGGTAGATGCAGCTATTGAAGAATTTATCATCATAAGAGTCTCCATTATATGAATGACTTTTTTACATGGGAAAATGCTAAAAGCGGTAGGGATAAAAGCCCGCTGGTTATGGAGGGTACTCTTTTTATAATGCTCAAGTTATATAAATCTTAAAATTAAAGATTCATGGTTAATGGATTGCAGTATATGCTCATCAGAATTAAATTCCATTAAAAGTGCTATCTGTATCGACCAGCAAATGCTCGGCAAATAAAGAAGAACGAAACCTCATGCACATCCTGATCCACAACGTAGTAAACCGATTTCGATCGTGTTTGATTATCAGCGAGAATAAATAAGAATCAATTATATGAATTTATGATATGCTCTAAGTTAACATTCGGAAAAATTTAATTTTTTGCAAAATTTTAATTACATTTTGCTGTTTTGAATTAACAATCTTTTTTTAATTGTTAAAATTGAGTTTGAAAAAAAAAACCAAAAATATTTTTTTATTAATAAGAAAGTACATGAACATTTGTCATTTCTTCATGGCAAACACACTAGTATTGCTCAACACCGTAAGAGATATGAAAATAAAAGAATAATAGGTGATCAGTCATTAACATTAAAGCCGAATAGGTATTAATTTAAAAATCCCAACACTTATTTCTCTGCCATGTCTGTGCACTAACATTGTTTATTATAAAATGTTATTATCCACTTGATAAACCACCTTATCCCCGTGTTCAGGCAACACTCTCTCATTTGGAAAGAGACGATTAGAGTTCATGAATCTAATCAAGTAACTACTAGTGTATTTCGAAAAATCAGTGTGGTTTGACAGCGTATGTTATATATAGTTATATTTTAGCACAGGTAATGTATGAAACAGAAGTATTCATGTGGCAATATTATTATTATAGCAATGTTGAGGAAACTTTTGATCATTGTAATTTGCCCAAAAAATTTTCTTATCTGGTCACAACAGATTGTAATGTGATAGTAACTGTGGTGGAGCTGAAATGGAAAAGAAAGAAAGATGGAAAACACGCACCCATCTCGACTCTAAGAAACTGGTTCTCTTTCTTTCTTCATATTAGTGTCAAGAAAATAAGGTCCTCTAAATGAAGAAATAATCTTCCACATGAATCAGGTGGGAAAATTAAGAGTATTCGTACTATGCAAACTTTTAGACAAGACAATTTTTTTTTAAAAGAACTACTATTTCAATTAGAGTTAAGGTAGAAAGGATGAATATAAAATAGTTGCATTATGATGTTGCGAGGTAATATATAAAATATTAATACATTCTCGACAAAACAACAAAATTCAAGTTGTAGATCTATGAAAACTGGTAAAAGAAAAAGATTTGTCACAGATCTTTATCATGATATTATTTTCATATGCTGGATATTGCTCCTCGACTCTCTGAAAAGGTCAATTGTCATTTACTCCCCTGATTTATAAAGACTGTCATAATATTTTACAGACCAGTTTTTATTACGTACGTTTAGTACGTTATTACGTTTAGTATTTACGTACCAGTTATGATGCTGCAGAGTTTGATGAAAAAAAAAAACATAATAACGATTAAAAATAATAATAAGTATATTTATTCTTTGTTGTTCTATTATTCAAGTTTATAATACAAATTATTAAATGTATTAAGCTTCTATGTCTTCAAAAATAATCATCATCAGTTTGCAACATGACGACAAGGCAAAAAAGTAACAAAACGTCATAAGTTTTTCCTATGTGGGGGAGGGGACATCTGTTGTCATTATATGCGTCACAGCAATATTTTGTAATATTTGCAATTGCAAACAACTTCCAATTGCTATTCATTAGTAACACGTTTGCTTGTGTAAAACTTGCTATGGTTGTTTATTGTTTTTTCGTGACATCTTGAATCACAAAATTGCTGATTTATTCATATGAGTTGATATGATTCATAGGATTTTATCATATGAGTACAGAGCTCTTCCTGTTTGCTAACCATTCACAAACATGATTTGAATGCTTCCAAGTATTTATTACCTCTTTTAATAAAACTTACATCTTCTCTGTGGTTTTAGTTGTTGGTTATCTTGCCGAAATCTCACCCAAAGGGTCAAAAATGATAATGATATTCAAATGATAAGTAAATAGGTTCCCTATTTCGAAGGGAATTGTAACGCGAGTATTGGTTAAGAGTCTCTAACAGGTCTTACTTGAGTGGTAATTTTCCGTACAGACTCCTTTTCACGAATAGTTCAAAGAATCTTAAGCTAGACATTCAGGATCTCTCCGTGCCATGTAAACGAAGTGGTAGCACACCAAATCTGATCGACAGCGCGATAACTAGTCAGAATTCAAGTGGCGTGGAATGAAAATTTCATTTCCATCTCAATATAAGGTTTGACCTATCAGTGGATATAAGAAAGAAGTGATAGAGGTCTAGGATACATAAAAAGGATGTAGTAATTGCTCTACCATGGCTTGCCAATGGAGAGTTGGTTTTTCACGCAGTTTAATTCTTCTGCTCATCTATTTAGGTTGTTCATTCACTAGCACTCCACGGTAGCTTTACTCCAATTCCCTTGAGGAATTACTTGCTAGAGTACATCACAGTTTTTGATCCTCAACTATATGCACTAAGTGCTCATTCTAAATGTCATGATGTGCATAAAATTGATAAGGATAAATTGTGTATTCAAATTTTTCATCCCACACTAAGCTTACTTTTGCTTTGACGTAACATTTGAGCTCTCCATCATTTCATTGTCTGACCTTAAAATTCCCATCTATTTTCTTAAAACTTCAGTAGGAATTTTCTTTTATGGGGAACCTAAATAAAAATTCTGTGTTATGGACATGTCTGGAGAGTCTTCTGATATAAATTCTGAATACCACTGCCATGCAGTTTTATTAACATCAAACTGTTTCATTATTAATTGGGATCCATTAGAACGCAACTTAAATGTGGAATTAAATTGTGTTCTAGTTTGCCTTACAGCCAAAATCTAATGTTGTTATTTCATAGCAAACAGGTGTCTTTTTTCATAGCCAGTATCAAAAGGGTCTCATGAAGAAAAGAAAAAACACTTATTGGATGCAATGTATAAACAAAAACTAAAAGTAGTTACATTAAGAAAATTTCCAGTAGATATTAATCACAAAAAAGAATGAATCCTCTTGATATTAATCTTCAGTAATGTATCCAATATATAGCGATGTCAATTATTTACGCATTTGTAAAAGCAAAATCTCGGCACGCTAAATACAATCATTCCATTTCCTCATCCGTCCATCTATTAATGCTTCCTTCAGAAGCTTTGCAATAAATTACTCCGCGAAAATAATTATCAATAATATAAAAAAAATTTCAATATATAGTTACTTTGTTTAGCTTATTTTATCGAATCAGAAAGCTTTTTGCATTTTTATTTCAATGTCAGATACCCCCCACCTTCAAAGGCGGGTCTGTCATGAACACCGTAGTTCTCACTGTCATTAATTAGATGATATCTTTGACATGTAGACGTGGGTTTCTTTTTAGACATGTGTGGTCTAGCCATATCTTTTCGAAGAGGGAACATGATAATTATGAATGCTAGCTATGGGATATGTAGTATTTACTTTGTTTAAAAATGTTAGTCTAGCGAACAAGAGCAGTATAGTACAATAGGAAAATTGTTTCGAGGTTCCACAAGTAGACCAATTTATCTTTGTTGAAAAGTATTTTATAGAGAGTGTTTCTCGGTGGAAAATAGTAATCTGTTTAATGTACATAAGATTAATTCTTAGTTTTAAGAGGAATGAACTCAAATGAAAATTCTACTTTTATGACAGCCTTCTCTGCTCCTTTTTTATATGTAGATTTTAATATGCATCCATAGGAAGAAGAAAAAAATATTTTTAGTGGTATAACCTGCTCAGTTTGACTCGTTTACTCATATAATACAATAGAAATGATATCGTAAGCCTTTTCTGTAAGTATGAATGTAGTTAAAATTTCACCGCCACAGACAATTCAACATACAATTTAAATTTCATCCGATTTGAAGCTTACAATCGCAATATGACATTATTTAAGAAAAATTTATATTTCATTATTACAATATTAACTACATGGCAAAAAGATCATTGAAAATATAAGCATAATCATCTTTAACTTGAACAATTTCTAAATTTCTCTCTTTTTTGAAAAAATATTCTGGAATTTTAGAAACAAAGGCTACGTATCGAATTGAACACACTGATTATTTTCAAAAATTGAGATAAAAGATCTATGATGGAAATACACGATAAAACTTTAGTATAATGAATATTAGGACTTTTAATCTGACAGAAATGAAATAAACTAAGAATATATATCATTTTCAGCAATCAACAAAGCATTTGAAAAGTTATTTAAAAACACTTAAAATATTGATGGGAACAAAATGATAAAAAAAAAGACTTCAACGAAGAATGACAGGTTGAAGGAATTAATGGCTCTAAAGTTATATTTGGCGATACTATGTCAAGCATATTCATGAAAAGAAACAAGCACAATTCTCAGCTGATACACGAAGGAGGAAGTATTTAGTCCTAAGACAAAAATAACCATAGTCCTAAGAGATACATTGTTCAAAATGCAACTAGTATCACACTGCACTAAACACACAGTTAAAAAGGCAACAGAAAATTAAAAATATAGAAAATATATAAAAAATTGAAATCTGAAATCAAGTGATAAAATCCCTCTCATCAACAGAAAGCAACAATATTCGAGAAAATTCCAAAATTAATGAAATGCAAGATAAAATGCTCAATTTAAAGATTTAAAATTTAAAGAAATAATATCAATATGGTATAAATATTCTTGACAAAATGCTTCAAACTAATGGAAATGCTCATTCAGAAAATATTTAATCTGAAATTGTATCAGAAAAATAATGTATGCCCTTCAGTAGCGAACTTGGTGATAGTTTGTATTACCTATAAACTAAGCCGAAGAATATTGCAATGAATTAAGTGCTCATTCTTCTTAGATGGATGAAAATGAAGTAGATCGGAGATTTCGGGTATATCAAATGAGGACTAAATGATCTTGGGGATTATGTCCACTTGAACCTTTTTCTAAATTGAAAAGTGTCTGAAAACTCATTTCAAGTTTGAAGGAGCATTTCTTTTCTTTTAAATAAGTTTAAGGGTAGTGGTACAAAAAGATGTGATTCGGAATCTGGTGATTCTTTTGCTGATTCTGTTTCAAAACCAGTCATTTTAAATGTCTTTTTAACTGCTGATGCAAAATCATTGCAAGTAGAAGCACAGACTTTAACAGAACGCCTCACATTAGTACAAGGAATTTAGTGCTTCACTTTTACAGGGATAACTTCCTTTTTAGAACTACAGGAAGGACGTGAGGGGGAAAATGAAATATGAGGCCTTTTGCAGCTAACGCACAGAAAATAAATTCGTATTTTGATATACTTATATCTGTCGTAACTTGCTTCCGTACAAGGAGAATCCCATAATAGAAGGTTATGGATTGGATTCAACTCGAAACAGTGACTCTGATTTGAAAATTTTGTTTATTTTTAAGGCCCTTCGAAAAATGAAAAATCTGTCAAATTTTCTGACAGTTTCCAGCTGGAGGCAGTTCCCAGTTTCTCCTCTTGTCTATAGCTTCTTTAGTTGACTAATTGTTTAAGAGATAAGTCAATTAGTTACTTGATAAAAAGAGAACAGCAGTGTACCACATATCTAAAAATTCATCATTCATGGTCAACATATGAAAGTCTTGAGCTGTTCAAGAGAAATCGGAAACAATCAGAGCTGGAACAAATCATCGTGAAAGACCCTCGCTCACCATCAAATTAAGAAGACAAAAAGCTTGAAGTTATAGCTGAGAGATAACATAATCTTCAAAGGCCATGAGATTGAGGAGGCAAGTGAAAGTCGTGAGGCCCATCACACCAAAATAATTTGAGCCATTGAGGGGCTTCTGCTGAAAATATAATAATATGGAATTCTGACTAGGATATTCTTTCTAGAAGTAATCAAAATATTTTCATAAGACGACCTTACCATATAAATTTCCTTTTCTTAAGCTACGTGAGTTTTCTTACATGGATTTAACCAGATATCTTAAAATCGTTTGGAGAAAACTTGTTACCATAAAATATGAATTACACAGTTTCTTGGTAATTCATTCTGCCCTAACCTTGAAGTGTTTAATTGTATAGAATATTCATGAATCTTAGAGATCTGCTAAACAAGACAAGTTTCAGACTATTCTGCAATCGATCCTGTACGTTATCGGAAGTTTAAATCCCTGATGCAGAATTTACAAATGGATAAACCTGGCTAGCATAGATATCTGACTGATAGACATTATGATAAAACATCTCTGTTGTTTTGTGGACTCGTTGCGGAGCAACATAAATATGCGTTTTTACACAGAAAGCATCAGTTGATAAAATGGGGTAACAACCAAAATAACTACTTAGATTTTGTAAAATCTGAAAAATTATTGTTGCATTGTAATTCAAATTGATGGAAACCGAGAAAAACATCGTAATATATCAATGTAAATAAAGTAGTTTTCCAAGGAAACAACTGATGTAAATTTGATGTTATTCTAGGTATAGCAACGCAATTTTATACCGAAGATCTAAAAATTAATCATCAATCAACACAACAGTGTGCATAATTACTGTAAATCATTGTGAAATTTGAAATATAAAAGAATGGTAGATCAGGGAAACCATAGTAACCATCCTTCACCAAACTCTATTCATATTGTTTTTGTGTTACAAGAGAAAAGAAATAGATGTCAGCAATGCTCAGAATATGCCAATTTATGTCCTTAAGAAATCTGTAGCATTTTAATGCATCTAAACACTCCTTTATGGAAATTTTGGTTTCTTTTTGAATTAGATGAAAAGCAAGCAACATATGCATTTTGGAGCTTTGGTTTGGTTCTTTGTTTATTTTTCTTGTTGTGTTAAGCATGAAAAAATGTCTTTAGAACTATTTAAATAGGTCTTATATATACATTTTTTAATGAATTCTAAACAGAGTATATACAGGCTATTAGGGCTGCCATCTAGTGCATTATATTCATAATATTACAAGATTAGGAATCAAAATATTTAACATTTGAGTAAAAATATTTAACATTTTAAAGTATAAAACTTGTTTAACAAAAATCCGACCAACTTTCAGAAATTAGAAGCACTATGCATAAAAAATGTAATTGAATCTAAATGATAAAGGGTTAAAATGGGTCTTAAATATCTTTTGATTTCTCTTTACTAATGAAATAATAAATAATTAATAAATGGTTCAATAAGTTTATTACTGAATTAAGACTAAGTAGCTGTTTTCTTTTTGTTGACCGTTTCAGAAAATTAATGCTTGTGAATTAACACATTATCACAAAATTGCAATTTCTACTTTGAACAGTTTACCAGCTTTGGCATAAATACAGAATAGGGCAATTTATTACCACAGGAAGGCAGTAAAGGGTTCCATTTTGTCAGTAGATAGCTGAGAGCTCCATACTTTTGAAAATTTTTGAGGCACCTGCTTATTGTAGTAATTGACAAAAACATTGTTTTATTCATATCTCCTTTTTTTACGTATTAGTTTGGTCAAAAAGAATCTAACTTCTATAAAATTTCATTGTCTAAAATGCATTAAAAAATTGTTTATAACATATATCTAAGATAGGATTGATGTAGAAAGCTTCTAAGTAGAATTTTGTTCAGTTCTTGTAAAAATCTTATTCTACTCATATTTTTTTTTTCTTGCATGTAAATGATTAATTTAATGAATGAATGATTAATATAATTAAAAGACATGAATAATTGAATTAAAATAAAGTTTTTATTTGTAATTACCGAGGTGAATCAATCTCTTCACTTACGAATTTATTTAACCTTTTAATTAGATGGTCCTCCCTTGTAGTTACATTTATTTTAATTCCAATACCTACAATAGCATAAAAGACATTTGAGGCACTGGAGATTTACCACGTGAGTTTTTATAATTTATGTAATGAAATACCTTCATTTAATATCAGATTTAAATACTAAAAATTCAATAAGTCGATATGCGTGTCAGAGATATCATTATAGCGCAAGAAAATAATATAATAAAAATTTAAGCAAATACTTATAAATCTTCAGTTTACCAAAACAAAAAAAAAACGCAAGTGAACAAACAACATTAAAGAGTTTTACCACAAAACAATTTAATTGTTAAATACAATGCATCATTCGTAAAAAAATGTATTAAAGCTGCGAAGAAGTAACTTTTAAAGCTATATTTTAAATGAAAAGCTTTAGTGGTCTTCAGAAACCAAGAAAGTTACAAACATTTATTCCAGGAATGACGCAAGCCACTGTGACTGGTTGGTAAGGTTTCAGAGACAGGAAGGTTTCAGGTTAGAAATATAATTCCACCGAAATACCGCCATGGAATTAGTTGAGTTAAATTAGCATCCCGTTTTTAAAGCAACACTACGGCTATTTTGGGACGGGTCTCGTGAATCATGGTCAGATGTCGAGGCCAACACCTGAGCTGGCACCCCCTTCTACACACCACACCACTGGGTTGGTCCAACGTATTTAACGCGCAACATACCCCTTGAATGGACACTTCGGTGGAGTTGGGTCTCAAACCTGAAACCCCACAGCTCAAAAGCCTTGACCTTACCACCAGACCACCGCGACCCTGAACAGCCGTGAAAGTGGTCAAGGTGCACTTTAAATCTACCTGGGCCATATGTCTTCCCGTTGGTGGGACGTGGAAATCTGGAAAGGGGATACCAGCTCAGACATCCCCCACGACATCAGACGTAGTTCAAAATTTTGAGGCACGTTCCAAAATAGTTGTTGTGTTGCTCTAAACTGGGGCGTTAATATAACTAAATTAAACTAAAACCCAGGAATAAGGTAGAAAACGGAAATCCCCCGTGTCCTTACAAACATTTTACATACGCCTCAAGGTCATAGATTACTTTTTGTCAGCTTATAACATGATTTTGCCGAAGCTTAAGAGTTGCTGACAATGTCTATGTTTTCAATCTCATATTTTATAACTATATTATGAATCCGAAAGTAAATAAACTGTCTAATTTTTTGGGCGCAATTAATTTTATTTATTAACGGTTGATTACGGTAAACGGTGAGTCTTCGGGGGGGGATATAAAAAAGTCTGCTAGGAAATCTAGGTTGAGAAATGGTCTGATGCATTAAACAAAAATCATGCCGAATAATTTTTTTTTTTAAAAAAGCCTTTTTAGTTTAATTAAATTAGAGTGTGATAGGATTTTTTTTAATACACATTTTATCTCCCTACTAAAAACTCTTATTTTGAAATTTGTTAGAAAAAATTAGTGAATATTCTTCTGAAGCTTCCCCACAGGAAGTAAAAAATTTATTTAGTATCACGAATTGGATTTATAATGCCATCTGCTTACTAACTAATTTTACATCTTCGAAGATGATCAAAATCGACAATCATTACAAAAACATTTTTCAATTCTATATTGATCGTCAGATATTTAAGTTGTTCTTTTGTATCATTTATGAAGAGATTATACAAATTGTATGTACCTAGAGCCCTTACACGCAGCGAAGATGATTTGCATTATAATACTTCTAATCACGCAACATTATTGATAATGATACTCTGTTCGAATTAACGAGAGGGGATGATTCATAAATCTTCCTACAGAATTCTCATGTTTATATTGCTTTAAATCATTGCAAATAAATTATATTAGATTGAGAGAAAGGCTAATATTCCATTAAACAATATTTTAAAAAATAGATTTTTAAGGGTCTATTCTATTATTTGATTCAATTAAGATTCAAAGAATGGAGAGAGATTAAAGAAATTTCCACCAAATCGAGAATAAAGTTACCTGAATTTAAACAAGACTCTAGAAAGGCATTCGTCATCATCTTCATCATCAATTTTGAATAAAAGCTTGAATACCACCCTTCCAAAAAAAAAAAACCCTGATGTGATTTGTACCAGGGATTCTGTCAGCTGTCACATTGAGAGAAGGTGAGTCTTCAATTGAAATAAATGCGTTAACTTTTTATCAGTTTGCAAGAAAAAAAAATGTGAATATTACATACACATGACGTTACTTCCTTCAAATAACAGGAACCTTCTGTAACTTGGATATGTCGCCCATGCAAAACTTATAACTTTAAATGAACAATTCTTATATATATATATATATATATTGCTATATATGCTTCGTAGAATGGGCAGCACAAGTATAGTGGCTAGAACAACATGTATGACGCTTGTTACGGGTGCTCGGTTGGAGTCGAGCTTTTTGCTTTAACATTTTTTTTACTTGTGCATTTATATTTAATATTTTTGCTTTTTGTGTTTATCTGTATGTGTGTCTTTACTAAAAAGCAAGTAATATAAAAAATTTCTTCTTAATTCAATTCCTACTTAGGTCAACAAAGCAAAATTTTATTTTAGTTACTTTTTATAAAGTCATTATAAAAAAAATTATTAAGAATAAAAAATTATTGATTTTCGCAAGAATTGAATTCCATTCTTCACCCTCACGTAAAAAATATTGAAACCCTTGCATTTTACTGATTGAGCTACTTCCTGCAACCTTCCACTTTCATTACAGACTGCTAAAACTCTATTTAAAGTATGAAAAATTAATTAATGAATTAATGTTTAAAAAAACTATTAACATTAAATGTCATCGACTACAAGCTTTAAAAATGTATTTGAACTTGAATGGACGAATAAAAAATATTTTATTAACGACTGAAAATTTGAACAAGATATATAAATATATATAGGGGGAGCGTGAAATAATAGTGGGAAATGAAAAAAACTCGCAATTTTAAACAAAAAAAAAAAACTTTTTTTTTTTAAACTAACTATTGGAGCCTTTTCCTATTTGCTCTCATACTGACAATGTCATATAGTGTCATCTCGGATCCGATTTCGCAATGGTAAAACTGAATGTAATTTCAAAACTGTAAAATGAATACAGTAATATAGCAGATTATTTCGAATAACATGTTAAACCAAGTGTCATTATGGTTTATTCTATTATTTAAGTAGATATGTAATGTGGGTAAGTTAATATGTAGTTGATTGTAGGTAAGATTGTCAGTATGATTCGTATCTAAGAAATTTCTTTAAAAAGTTTTTTAAAAAAAATAATATTAAGAAAAACTATAGAGTGAAGTTTTGTCTTCTAGATATGCATGTTGTAAAAAGTTACATCCATCTGTTCTGCCTACAGAAACAGCACATTTAATATATCGAAAAAATGTAGTTTGCTATTGATGTTTTACGACTAAATATCAAATAAATTTCGCATATTCGATAGTTGTGCGTTTTTATCGATCATATGTACACATAAGTTATCATTTTCGAAATAAATGACATTTTTAAGTACCAATTGTTTTTTTTAATCAAGCTATTTTAAAGATTTGATATAATATGCTTTGTGCCATTTACAAGATGCAGGAAATATTTTCTTTTACTTTTTTTTCTCAAAATGTTACAGAAAATTGTTTATAGTAATGCTAATAAATGATATTTGAAGCATAAATTAATCCGAGGATATAAAGTATCAAAGGAAAATTATTAAATTGAATTTATTATTTGAGAGTAGATGACCTCTACACAGATGAAATTACAGTAGAATGAATAGCAGGAAATTTGAGTTAGATACACAGTATTTTGTTCTAGTCAAATCTATACAAATGTAAAACTTTTTCCTGTATAAATTTTGCTAACAAATTTCAGCAAATTGAGAAAATAACCGAAAACACTACTCAGCAAGCAATTCTTTTCTTTTACCTGTAGGGAAGTTCTTTGTCGATTATTCAGTAAATTGTGGATAACAAGATGAAATTAACTAAAATAGTTCTTAATAAGTATAATTTTTGAGGATGTTAAGTAAAGTATGCATCCTTAATCACAGTTTTCGAATCGCATTATTTTCTTTAAATCATATATAAAACACAAAAAGGGTTTTTTTTTTATTTAGGGTTATTTCTTATTATAGAAATTATCTTTCTAATTTCCATTGTGATTTATTATTCGCAAAACAAGAAAAGATAATTCATTAAATAGAGTGAAATACGGAAAAATTACTGTGCTTTATTCGCTTTTATGAAAAAAACTTAATATGCTGTTTCTTCTTCTTCTTCTTTTTTTAAAACTCATTAATAAGAATAATCATAAATTTCATTATTTTTCTAATATTAAGTGTATTAGACAAAATGAGTTTATCTGTTTCCTAAGAACAAATTCAAGCGTTCCTACTTAATGAAATACTGATAAAAAAAACTTATTGAACTCTGGAACTTATATTTAAAAGAAAATTAATAAATAACAATATAAAAATTGAGATAGTTAATTTTAAGGAGCTTGGAAAATTGCCTGAAATCTTAAATTCATCTTAAGTAAAGTTTTAAATTCATATGAAGTAAATTTGTGAAGTAGGGAATTTATATTTTTATATACTTTTCTGAAATATCATACTTTAATAATTTAAGTCACAATTTTTATTAGATCATATTAACCCACAAACATTGTCCTCTAAAAGGATAAGACTGTTCTACGTGTATAAATATTGCAAGTAAAATGTTTTATTTTTAAGTTCTACACGGAATTGAGAAGAAAATAGAAAATAAAAAATAAAACATGAGAAATAATAATCCATGGGAACAAAATTCATTTTTTTCAACATGTATTTTGCTTATAATATGGGAGAGGATATTTTCAGTTAATACACAGAGTGCTTTTTCAAAAATTTAATTATTTTCGGTCAAACTGGAAACCATCCTGTTTGATAGTATAAAGGGATAACAATTTATAAACATATTACTACACATTTTCCTCCCCGAATTACCTCAGTCATTATTAAATTTTTTAAAAGTTAATAATGGATTATGATTCCGACTTTTAATATTTTACTTTTACATTTAAAAAATTGTAAGGCCTAAAATAATAAAAAATCTGTTTACAAATATTTCATTAGTAATAGAAAAAAAATTCAATAATATAAGAACTTCTGTCGGAAATCCCAATGAGAATAATCATCAAATTATACCTGAAGAAATATAATTTATATCTAAAATTCATAAGTAAATTTTTAAATTTTTACCAATGAATTTTGAATTTAATTGTTTTCAAATCTGCTTTAGTTATCTTTTGAACCATAATGAAAGAGTAAATAAATAAATAATCTAGAAACGTAGGCAGAAAAGAATGCGTCTTTTCTTTTGTGACAAATTTAAAATCGTATCAGAAATTGGTAATTATTAACTATGAAATCAAATTAAATGAGAAATACGGAATATTTCCTTTTTGAAGAAAATGGATTCCTTTTTCAAAGTTTCTACACAGCCAAAAAGTAAAATTCTTTTTATCTTTTTTGAATAAATTAAATTATTTTGAAATTAAGAGGTCATTAAAATTTTTAGATAACATCAAAACTCTTTGGTTTACTTGACATTATTGGATAATGCCTTACTACATATTTTACATATTGCAATAATTTGCTTTATAATAAAAAATAAATATATCAATTGATCTTTATAAAAATGATTTGCTAAAATGCCTTTTTAAAGGAAACATGATTTTTCTATTCTGCAAACTATCTTAATTTATATTAGAATAACAACTTCTTATTAAATTAAAATAAGTTCAGCCACTTACTGTTTACACCAACACTTCTGTAATTTCAAGTATAATATCCGAAAATTGAACGGTATTGCACAATCCTAAGTATCCAAAGAGCAATAGAGATGTTGTTGTTCAGAAACACGGATCACATTAAGTTTCTGAAATTTATATATCGCTGTAGTCACAATGTTTCAGAATCGAGCTCGTATTAGCTTGAAGCAGAACTTACATTACACCACCCGAACTAACACAGGTTAGAAAGGGAACTGAAAGAAAACAAGACGAACCAGACGTTTGAAGCAACTATATAGTGCGGAGCAAAACGCCATTTATTTTCTGGACTAGTCTACAGACCAAGGACAAAGTGCTAAAATTTTATAGTTTATTGCATGACGTTAGTAATATTGGCATCTTGAATGCCTAGCCACAATCTTCATGGAGATTGCCTCAAGCGATCATTACAAGCACTAGGTACATAGGGAAATACGGGCACTTAACTGTTATTCCTACACAAGTAGGTTTTTAGACATTACTTCAATGGATATTGCCACCTCATTTCTTTTATGCGCTATTTGCGTACCAGAAGGAACGATGTTAATAGATCCCGATATTGTAATGCTTTCTTTTCTCACTTTCTGAAAATATCACAAATGAAAACTGTGATGATGGTCTCATAACCATCAAAATGTTATTTTTAAAGATAAAGCAGCCATTTCTGGCGAAAAATAGCGGACACGACCTTTTACATTTATAAGCTGCGCACGTAGAAAGTACATGAATACTTTTTGATATCGTTTTCCCGTCTCCCTCCAGATAATGTGCTTCTAGTATGTATACTTCTCTTTTATTAGATCAAGCTGAGAAAAATTACTCATAAATAATTTTGAATGAAAGGAAAATATATCTAAAGAGAATGAATTGTTTCGCAATTAAAAATCACTAATTTGACTACTTAAGAAAGGACATCGTTTTGCAATTCTATTTCTGATAAAATTGAAGAAGAATATTAAGCCATCTTATGTTAGGGATCATTTGTAGCGATGTTTCAAATCAAAAACAGAGACAATTAATGAAATACACAGTTTAAATTTTATTGCAACTGACTCCAAAAAAAATTGAAAGAATTATTGAAACATACAAATCAAATTTGATTTCAACTGTAACAGTTAATTTCATTATTGAATTAAGCCTACTCATAAAGGTCATAGAAGTTTATTTTTCAGCAAACAACTTTGAGTTTCACTTACTTAACTCAAAACTTGTACAATGGTATGAAGGACCGTTGTAACCATTTAAAAATATTTTAATCAAATTTAAATTTTTCAGAATTCAAAATTTTGAAATATATATTTTGTAATATTTTACGTTACATTTTCACAATTTGAAAATGAAAAGAGCGAGTAAAAGGAAAAATATTATCAAATTCTTTGTAAAAAATATTAATACACCTTTTATTTAAAATTTAAAATAACGGATCATATAGAAGTGCTTTTAAAATCAAAGGTTTTTAAGAACTATGGCGATTTTTTTTTTCTATTATAGCTAGCTAAGAGATTTGTATTTGGTCAACAAGAATCAAAAGTTTAATTTCAAGATCATTATAAAATCAAATGTTACTATTCATAATTAAATTTGATTATTTTAAATTTAATAGTCGCATAATGAAAATATTTCCTGCTAAAAATAATTCTTAAATTTAAATCCAAAACATCAAATTAAAACTTTAGAAGAGTGATAAACCAAAATATATTGGAATGCTGTTGAAAAAAGTGTTGTCTAAAATTTGTTCTGACAAAAAACGAATATCAGAAGATTTTTAAATAAAATAATGCGAAAAAGCATTGTCGTTGTATTCACTTATGCTATTTTCATTCAGAAGTAGGCAAAATATTATATAAAATTTATGGCATTAATCTGATAAGCTTGATCAGAAGAATAATTATCAAATAAAATCAATACTCATATCACCTATCTTTTATTACGTATTGTTTGGTTTCCTTGGTATTACGTTTATGTTTCTTGGCTAGAAAGGAGTTAACGAAAGACAAAATTTTATTTGAGTGCCTGAACTTTCTTAACTTCTTATTGCCTTAGGAAGAAAACGAGTAGTAAAATTACGGCTCATGTCAACTAGCACGTGATCTGTTAATGGTTATCGTTGAAGCATACGAAATATCCAGAGCTCTTGTTTTCTGGCAATAAATAAAAGACCAAGTCAATGGCAACAAAAGAATCCCGATGAAAATCTTCTATATAAGCTCTAATGTCATATATCTAGAATCCTAGCATGTAATATTATGATTTTTTTAGAAGTTTTTTTTCTTCTTCTTTTTTTCCCCCTTGCATTATGTTGCCACCATTTGATAAGCATTTGTTTCCTCTCTTAGTGTAAGAAATCAGGTCCTCTGATAGAATTAAACGACAATTTTGGGTGCAATTATTAACAGATCATGCTTCAACTCGCAAATGAGGTATTTTCGTCGATCGTTTTATCTGTAAAAGACTATTTCACTTTATTAATAGCATTTAGAGAAATTTGAGATATTTCTAGTTTTTGAAAATTTCTTTGCAGACGGAGAAAACTGCATGTAACACCAAGGAATTTTCGGGGTTTCCTTAAAAGCTACTAAGCTAAAAAATCTACTGTTTGAAAAAGGCAACACAATTTTTTAGTGGACTAATGGGCTTGGCCCTTTTATAGTATTCAAGAAGGACAAAATGTCTTGGTTACAAACAATTACATGTCAAAGAACAACTCGATAGCTGAATAACTTGTCGAAGAAATAATGTTTCTTCTATTCGAAGTGAATATCAGTCTATATTTTTAGTACTAATGAATTTCAAATTTTATAATATACTATTTTATTATAGCTGAAAATGATTCTTTCTTCATGAACGCTGAAAAAAGCTATCTAGAATATTATGACTTTCCGTAAAAAGAAAGTCTATCTTAGCTGTCTCATTATATAACTATTTGTGTTCAGTACTTATCTTTTGTATTTTAAATATCTTTTATGTTGGCATGTAAAAATAAATAAATAAATTTGAATCGAGAAGAGGCAAAGTAAAGAAAGATGAGAAGAAATAAGTTTACTTAAACCTTAGATAAGAAAAAAGAGGGGGAGAAACATAAGGGTAGCAAAGGGACTTACGTTGGAATTTTAACTTCTTTTGAAAAATGGAATTTTTGAAGTAATCGAGTTTTTCATAGAGTAACAAACGTAATTAAAAGAGTGTGATACACTTTGGATCTTCGAATCCACACTTTGAGAAAGAAAAAAAAAATGGAAATATATATATATATATAAATATCCCTTTAAGAATGTTGAAAAACGAAAGTGGTGTTCTGTTGAATAGCTTTTTTTGTTTTAAGAGAACATGGGGAAAAAAGACTGTTTTAAAAAAAGGATTCAGATCAGTAATGTATGCATACATGCATTAAAGACTCTCCATAATTAATAAAGAGTTTATAAGATGTGGTAAGGAATTTCAAAAATTAAGTTTCAAGATATGTATTTCGGGGTCTGACCAATCATCTTCGTTCTCATCTGATCCCTGCATACCCACTATAACCAAATATAGAAAGAAGACAGGGACCTCTAGCAAGCGAAAATATCAAACAAAAAACAGAAAAACTCTACTTTAATGGAAGGCACAATTGGTAGACATTTACTTGTTCGTCGTTCTGAAAAAGCAATAAGTGCATGCAGAACTAAATAATTGAACCGTAGTACTCATAGTATTAAGAAAAGAAAATTAAAATTAGATTTACCTAGGCAATAAATAACATATTAAGAAAAATTTATGAAACATGTAACAAACACCTGAAATCTCTATAGAAAAGCAATTGAAAGTGTTCGAAACTAAAGTCTTAAATATTCAAAAAGTACTTGAAATCCAAAATTCTCGAAATATTATTGTCTTATCCTAAATGACATCTTCAAAAAATAATTCTTATTCTTACAAGGGCTTTCAGAACTCCCAAAACATTCATTCTTAAAGTCGAATATTATTTAGCTAATTATTTCTCAAAATGTAAAAGAATATGGTTTTTTTAAATCGAATACTTTTTCTATGTTATCACCATGTATTTATAAGGATTTTAAGCACAAATCTCCTTAAACCTAACTAAACGCAAGGTTCAAACTATGACACAGCAGAATTTCGATGAAGGTAGGTTTAAGCACTCGTCCTTTTGATGATTTATGTGTTCTCTGTTGCAGAGTTATTTAAATTGTCGAAATACTTTAAAATATTCTCAATACTTATGATATGACATCATATATATAATGCAATTGTTAAAGAAATTGAAATGTTATGATATAGAATATATGAGCATTAAACAAGATCAAAAGAAATGAAACTGGTAACAAAAGAATTACAGATAATAACAATTACATAAACCTGCTGGACTTCTTTATCTACAAATCTGAACTTTCATTCACTTTATAATTCATATTAGGGAAGAGATCTGCATAAGCGAAATAACTTCTATCAAAAGCTTGTTTTATAATATGCAAACATCACCAATGAATACAAAATAAATTACATACGTTCAAGAAAAATTTTAAAAGAATGTTGATCAACAGAAATATGTTTTCCATCAGATCATTGTTTCAGCATTTTTCTTGCAAGATGAATTAATACGAATAAAACAAAGCCAAAACCATATAATGAAGACTTCTATTTTCCTACCGTAAAATGTCTGATATGAGATTTCAACTTGTATACTACTGCATAAAAGGAAATATATGTGGTGCTGTTTAAAAATCAATCAAGGATCAAATCAAGGACAAATATTATTTTCTGATGGAATTCATAACTTTCAAGATTATATTACTTCCACTCACAAGGAAGTCTAATCGAACTGTCAAATTATATTTCGATAAATGCGACGTTGAACACCTTTACTGGCATCAGATAGCTATGAGACTACCACATTACTGAGGATTCCAAAAACATTCAGGATGGAACCCAGAATCAAAAATGGATTTTATTAAAGGGTATACTAAAGATATTCTACAAAAACATGAAAAAGCATTTGATCGCCGGTAATCTTTAATATTGTTTGAAAAACATTGGAAATAGTTTATGTTAAGATTGAAACGTCACATTGGGTTTCGTTTATATGTTATGCTGGCAAAAATATCTTAAACCGAAAAAAAGTAAAGTAAAGATAAGACTCAATTCACTATATATATTGCGTTTAATATAAAATTGTTGAAAATTAGCAACAGTATCTTTAATTTAATTAGCTGAGAAACATTAACATAGATATTTCCCAAACGTGTTTTAACGAGAATGGCAAGCAGTGATCAACGAAACAACAGATTCAGCAAAAATATTTCAGGCAGAAATCATCATTTGTAAACTATGTCAGGAGACAAAGCCTCCTTTGCTTGATAACGATCCTCGGGATGATTTGTGAAAGACAGAAAAATTAGGCTTTTCCCACCTTTTCGCTGTCGTCTCTAAATCACAGGACTCGCGTGCGTTGATGACCTCACGTGATCGCATGGCCTTGTGTCTCATTAAGGAAGTGAGTTTGAAGACGGCAGTCACGTGATTACTTTCCAGCCATTACGACAGAAACGTAATCTGAACGAGGACCCTAACGAGTCCGATTCCCGAATTAAGGCTGATGTCCAGTTGCAGTAAATCATCAATTCCAAACGAATCATCACGTACTGCTGCAACTTTCCAAATTGCGATAAAAGTGGATTTTCGAAAGCATTGCTATCCCAAATCGAAAGGAATCGATAATTTTATATGACTTCAAAATGGAAAAGTGCTAGTTTGATTTTCAGATTCAAAGTCATGTGTATTTTGAATAACTTTGAAAAATTAACTTTCGTGCAACACTTTTTCAGCTGCAAAAAACAAAACCTTAGAAATGTTTCAGAATATTGCTTTCAGAATTGAATAACTACAAAGGGCTCCTAAAAGTAAAGCTGGAATTTAAAACAACTACAATACCACTAAAACAAAACAAAGCAGACTTAAAACCGAAAAACAATTTCCTCTTTCTAAAATATAAAAAAGAGTATTGCACAAAATTTTTATTCCTGAGCTAAGAAATATACTTATAAACTGAAGAAAACTTATTATATTGAAAAGATGTGTCTTAAACACTGAAAGAATAATTCATTCGTTACTTTTGCATTAAATATTCACCTGCTAAAGAGCGTTTAAGTTGAACTTTCCAACATATTCTAAATAAAGTTTTTAATAGAAAATATTACTCGACCTGGACCCTGCCCAATGCTTAATGTTCTTTTAAATCTTTGTTACTTGCTATCAGTTCAACTGATTACGTTAGGAAAATTAAGTTAACATAGTAATAAATCATTTTTATTTCTAAAAAACGCTGTGGAATGAATTTCAAGTATGTCAGTCACTATGCAAGCATACTATTGATGCATCCAATTTTATTACAAAGAAATCAATTTATGAGCAGGTAATCCTTCAGTGATCAGAATAAATAATAATTTATATTAATGCACTATTCTTATTTTTGACAAGCTATTCTTATCTTGTCATCATTTAATCTAATACTTTTCATACCTCATTTTAATAGTCTACCTTCGTTAAAAATAATGTCTCTATTTCATGATAGCAATTTTTATGAAAAAATTCGCTGCATTACACGCAATATTAATAAAATCATTCTACGAGAGCATAAATTATTTCTTAGCTACCAGGGTTTTTTTTTCAGTCAACGACGAATTATGTGTCTAGCCAATTTCGCACAATTTATATTATCTGAAATTGCAGCATGCATCACGCAGTAATTTCTATTTGAGTACAGAGTTGAGAGATTTATATCTCCTTAAATTACTGTAAAATCATGATTCAGCCAGTTACCGTTACTACGTAATCAAAGGTTATCTAAAGGAATATCTAATTAACACGCTTTGCAGTCAACTGGGATCACGTGAAGCTTTCCATCTTCTTCCTCTATTTTCATCATCTACTCTTGGACTGTGATCAGAATTAATTTTTCTCTTCAGATTGAAGTCATAGAACGTTTCTCCCTCGATTAACCGTTTAAAATGGGAATTTTAAACCTTTTAGTATTGAAATCCGCCCCCGTATGAATTAATATCATGTTCCTCTTTTAAAGATATTTTTTTAAATTAAACTTTGACTTCTCCTATGAACTTTTACATTTAAGTGAGATTGCCATAATATATTTTGTATGTTGAATACATTTATAAAATAAATTCAATTTGTTAGCACTCTTGAAATTGATTATTTTCTTGCTAGTTGAATTTAAAATTGACTTTAAGATTTGAGTTGCGTGGCGTTCTGGCCTTCTAACGCATCTCAGATTCTAATTTCTATAAACTATCTAATTTGAAGCTATAGTATCGATAAAATATTTGAAAATGACGCAACTGGAATAAATGCTTTACTATATTTCTGTGAAATTCCCTTTTGAAGGTATATAAGCTCTGAATGTCTTCTCACTACTGTTTCTGATTTTCACTTGCTGTGTTCAAAGCGTCGGTTGAGAGCTTGGTTATGGTTTAGTAAAGAACTTAGAGCTAAGAACAGCAGTTAAAAATTGAACATTCTGCTTAATTCTGAAGTTGAAAGAAAAAAGTTGTGAATTAAATTAACATTTCTCCAGTTCATTCACCAAAAGTTTTATTACGACTCAATTTTTTCATGCGCCACTTAATTTTTGTGTTGAATGACTGTATCTTCAATCGCTTTACTTCCATAGTTAGGTTTTTTAAAAAAAATTTCATCCTCCCCTCCCTTTTTTCAACTCTTCGCATAAACGAATTTGTCGAATAAAGTAATTACTAATTTTTACAAGTAACTCTTAGTTTTTATATTAACAGATTAAGCTTTCCTTTTATTTTGACTTCAATAGTCAATAATTTTTTAATTTTTTAATCAATTTTTTCTTTATTTATGCCTTTAAAGGGAAAACACTGAACAGACATGGAATCATAATTTTAAATCAATATTTCTTCATGTTTTTTTTTTTGTTGTTGTTGTTATTTCTAGATTATTAAGTTTCAAAATATTAATAATAAAAAAATCACTCATTTTGTCCCTTTCTCTTCATGCCTTTTTTAAAAAGATAATTCAAATTATCAAACATAAATTCAAACAGATAAACAAATAAAAATTAAAAATTACTGAAAAATAATTATTAAATAGACAAAAAAAAAACTAACCTTTTTTATGATGAAAGACTGCAAGAACTCTTTAGTTCCTTTTTTTTTTTGTGCGTGTTATTCCTAAATTGCATTATTTAAAGTTAGAACTTTGGAGTTTTTTTATGAAAAAATTAGATTATTGATTATATAATACGTAATTATTGATTGATAATACGTATTTTTCTACAATTTTAGATAGTTCTTGCCCACTATGGAAGAAAAAAAAATAGTGGTTTTATGATGTTGATGTGACCCAAAAGCAAATAATCATTGTTAGCACGTTACGATTCCTAAGCTATTGATATTCTTTGGGAAAGTTGATGATCGTGACTTCTACACCATTAATAAACTTTACTACTGCCCTACCGTCACAAGAAGAACCCTGACCATAGTTGCTGTAAATAGACGAGTCAAAGTAAGGAGAGAAGTAGGCATTAAAGCAATCCACAACATTTGGCTAACTAAGCTTGCTTTATTAGGCGGGAAATACTTTTCGCTTGTGTTTATACAGATGTATTTATATGACAAACAAAATTAAATTATAGATTGAAATTCCTTATTATTTAACTTAAAATAATGTCTTGGATAAGAAAGCTTTCAATGATATTTCTTCAACTGCTTTTGTATTCATTTTTTAAACACATTTTAACTGTCAATTAAATAAAAGCCATTGGATAATAACAAAATAGTTTGATATTTTCTTGAAGATTCATGTGTCTTTAAGAGTGGAAAACCTACTTTTTAAAATAAACATCCCCTTCTTCGTTCTGCACTACAATTTGTGAGTTTGGAATAAGGTGAAAAAGAACGATAGTTTCAAATAATAAACTTGGGATCAGAAAAGAAAATTAATTTGGAACCGTTTAATTCATAATAAATCTGTTACTGTTTGGTATAAAAAAAAGTAAAAACACGAAATTCAGCATATATATATATAATAAGAGTAAATATTTCCAAAGAGTTTTAATAAATTAAAACATTGCTCAAAATTATTTAGCTGGAATCTATTAATAACTGAATATATATATAAGTGAAATAATTTTACTCAAAAATCCTGATATAATTTAGTTGATCAAACAAATTAACACTGTCAGATATTTATAATAATTTTAAAATTAAATAGCAATCATTTGTACTTTTTTGAAGTCATTATTGGAAGCATGGACCGAAGTACAAAGCAAAATGAGACTTCTAACCGGCGATTCTTCTAATTATAATGATACTTCTAACGGTTCTTTTGGAACCAAAAGAAATACTGCACTTTCTTTCACCCCCAAAATGTAATAGAATATCCCGTTTTCAAGCCAACTGATCCCTACTTTTAGGATTACTAGGGATTTTCTCCTGACGTTAAGACAGTGTTTTCAATTGATTTATAAAGTAACTTCATTCATGAAGCCAGAAAGAGAAGGAAAGAGAAATTACCTCTGTTTTGAGAATAGTTTAAATTTAAAAGAAAATCATAAATAATGGAATGCTAGAGCTTTCTCCTTGGAGGATCGTTGGTTGAATATATCGAATAATTATAAAATTTTAATCTTTCTACATTCCTTCCTCTTCGAATTTACATGCTATTACAGGTAATTTTTGTCAAAAACTTTTAATTATTATTATTGAATTTTAAACTTATTGTTTAAAATTCAATTAGAGGGAGCTTTGACTAGCGATCAATAAACTGGAAAATAAATTACGTTTAATGGACAACTAAAAGTGTCAAAGGGTTCAATCTTCAAATCTTGAAAAAATATACACAATGTAAAGTAAAAGACTGATTATCGCTTAGTTTTGAATTGATTCATGTATTTCCTGATCAATTCAGAACTATTTCCACAAAATTACACTTTTTGATATAAAGTTGAAGCAATAATTTTTTATATGCATGCGGAACGATATTGCTTGACATAAGATCCCTTAAGGTGGAATCTGGGAGAAACTAAAGGGAAGAGCACGTAAATTAAATATTTTCTTTTTGAAACTAATAAATACTGGCTTTGACTTACTATTTATCTGCTTCATCTTTTGGATTTTGCAGAAAATTTTATTCAGCTGATGACTGATGCTCTATTCTTCCGCCTTTCCCGATACCCCAACAGAACAGAGAGCACTGAAAATAAAAATTTAAATAATTAAGAAACATCTCACGTAATACAATATTCTAAATGCTTGGTTCCCTTAACAAATACCGAATTTAAAAATCCGCAATAAAAATTTAAAAATCAAATCAATCAGTCTTATTCTATGTAAGAAGAAAAAAATTGAAGAAATGAAAAATAATTGCTAGTTTAATGTGTTTGTTTTAAATTTAAAAATTGATAAAAAGCTAGATTTTTCTTTGAATACTGATCTGTCTTTGAAGTGACTGTTCGTATAGAAATACTAATCACCTAGAAAACTCAATGCATTAAAAAAAAATCAGTGTTTTGTGTTTAAAAAGAAAAGTATTATGAATGTATTAAAGTTTCGATGAAAAGGAAACTAGAATTTCCAGTTTAAATATCGCTTTCGAGAAGCGAAAGAAAAAAATTAATTCAGAAAAAAAAAATTACATATAGTTTGCACTTTTTTCGAATTAATTTCGAACTTGAAAGAATTCTTTGCTTGTGTTTACTGTTGCGTGATTCCTCTCCCTTTTTCTTCTTACCATCACGTGATGATCCTCGGTTTCCTGAATGGTGTTATTCAAATCCACTTTTTTTTCTAGTATTAGGTGTGGATATTGTAGCCTTCGCATCACAAGTGCTATTTCTCACGCCTCCCGCAGGTCACGTCACCAAATCAGCTCAATATTTAACCTGTGGCTTTCAAAATACAGCCTCGAGGAGATTTAATGGACCCAATCCCCCGATCCGACGGTGTTGGGTAGTCCCTCCCCCTTCCAAACTTCCCAACTTATTCCAACGAAGCCTTATAATTGAGCAGGCAAGGGAGAATGCCGACAGATGAGACTTGATGATAAGGAAGACTTAGCTGAGTTCCGTCATAAATATTCAGTGGAGAAGAAGATTTTCTTTTACTTTTTTTTAGATCTTTCTCTAAGTTAAATGTTCGTTATAGGAGTTATTCTGGAATTAGATAAAAATCTTTGGCAAGAGTTTTCGAATTTTTAAAGCCTCTGCAAAGTGTAAATGTAACGGTTCAGTTGAGAATTTTTAAAAATATCATTCTCGGCTGATTCTAATTTTTGAAATTAATAATGATTATTTAAATCTAACAAGTAATTCATATATTATGTTTTATTTCCTAGCATTAATGCATGAATTTTCCTAAAAAATATGATTATTAAACTCCGTCTCTCTAAAGAATCCACTATCTGAAGCTAATGAAAGCTCAATAGAAATCAAACTGCTAATTTTTGAAATGGCTCCAATTCCTTATTATTTAGGGAATCAATAAAAGCAATTTTACTAAAAAAATAGTTGTATTTAGATGCAGAAAATACTTTTTTGACATTAATCTTTTAAATTCAATAATAAGAAAACAAAATGCTATCCGCAAAAGCTTTGAACTTCAAGGATTTCGTATTTGATTTCACTTTTTGATGCAACTTACTGATGTAATTATAAATAGATAATATTGCTAAAATTTTCTTATTTTAAATTACCCCTTGGTGGGTTGGGGGGCATAAGTGATTCAGAAAAGGATGTTATTTGAGATATAGATGAATTTTTAAAATTCAATGAATTATAAAATAAAGATAATTTTAACTGCTCATCAAATATAGTTGATCAGATTTATATAAGTATCTTTACAATCACCTAAATAATACAACGTTTATAAACACCAAGTGTTTGTTTAAACGTAACTGCGCACAAAAGTGAATGTCACGCAATAGTGAGTCATGATAAATAATTAAATAAAACATAATTTATAAAAAAGTTTATGAAATAAAAATGTACTTTGTATTTAAAGTGGAGTCTCATAATTACTTAAAACTGTGTTGCCTGGGATCACAAAGTGACTAAATCTGCTACTAGGTAAAAGAGGAATGAAAAGCACTCAATTACAACAAAATGAAGGAGAAAAAAAACCGATTTCAAGTTCTAACCATTTTTTTGGTAGTCTATCAAACCCAATTTAGATTTCTGGTGAATTGTCTTATTTTATTGAAAAACCGAATTTTGTTATTACTACAAATGCAAATTATTTTCAGTTCAGTCTGATAATTAATATCGTTGAGCTGTTGTTCCAATTTTTGGTGTACCAATAAATGTTTCCCTTCAACACCATCATGTGAAAAATATCAATTTTTCCTGTATCTTTGAGAAAAATTATGATGGGAAATAAAGAGCAGCTTTATAAACCAAATTCTAGTAAGCTGTATTTTCTTAAATATGACGTTTTTTTATCATCTAAATTGCAAAAATGATAAATTTGAGTTCTTTTGTACAAAATAAGTTTTATATTTTGGCATATTATTTAATCTATGCTTGATTGAAATAAAAGTAAATGTAAGTTTGAGTTGCTACGTAATTCCACCAAATGATAAAGAAAGAATAATTTCAGTTATGCTTAATTGATGAGAAATTTTCGTTAAGAGTTTTAATTTATAACCTATAAATTATATACGTCTTTTTTTTTTAATTTTTTTCAAAAAATTAGCTGGAAATGATATCTTTTTTTAGATGTGGTCCATTTTTTATTGAATTTTTTCTGAATCCTTTTACTTGAAAATTCATATCTTAGTTTCCTTTTTAGCTTAAAATGTAAATAGCTCTCTTCTAAATTTATCGAAGACTCAACATACAAAATGTTGCTATATGTTACTTCCTATGACCAGGCATACACATTTAAATTAAATTCGAATTTCTAGCATGATGCTAAGAGAAAAGTCTATTTTAATGTTTCTGAAAATACATTCAGAAAAAATTATAATAAAACACAAAACAAATAGATTTCTTTTTTCAAAAATGCTTAGAGAAAATTTAGCATTGTATTTTCGTTACATTTCATAACAGTAGTGAAAAGTGAGCTCTCAAAATTTGGAGCTTAAACAATCATAGGATGTTGATTAGAAAAAGTAAAAAGTATTTTTTTTAAAAAATAGCAACAGTTTTTGGTTGCATCTCTTTAAAAAAAAAATACGAAACTGCAAAATCATATTTTTTTCCCTGCAGGTTTCTCCTAATATTCGAATATCCTTTCGTTGCTGTTTGAATAAAACCAATTCATTGTATTTTTTGCATACGAAAGCCAAGCTTCCGACCGAGTTTTAAATCTACTCTATCAAATCAAACCTCGAATAAAAAAAACAGGGTAAACGGATAGGGGGAATTTTTACGGCTTTGATATGTCGGTCGAAAATAGTGATGGATGCATCGCTGACAGCCAAGAACATTTGTTATGTTAATGACTTCTTCACGCCTGAAGACAGCTTTGATTGTGACAAATAACTCGCAGATCCTGCGCTGGTTGCAGGACCGTTACTGCCAGGAAAGATTAAGCCCCAGAGAAAAGGACGGTCTTGCACCAGGGTATAAATCACCGGGTCATTCCCAAAGACGAAGCTCCCAGCACAAAATAGTGTTAGTAGCCCCTTCGTCTTCGTTCCTCGGATTTCAGATGGGGGAAGAGAGGATCAAACTTTTAGGGGGGAAGTAAAAATTTCTGTGACGAATCGTATAGGAAGGAGACTATGTGCTAGATTAAACCTAAAGTCAGGAGGGAGCTTCTAAGGCATGAAGGATTTCTGTTCCCTTCATTACCATAAAGCTCTCCACCATCGCAGATTCTTCGTACTTTAATCCAGGCCACATTAATCAAGAGGAGTTACTCAGTAACGTAACGGAAGTTCATTTGAAGGAAGTAAAGCTTTTAAATAAACCGAGGGATTAAATTAATTTTCTGAAAACTTTTCTTGTCCTCGAGAGATAATAACTGAGGATTCCTGGCTGTATTTGTGTTGACTTCACAGCACAACGGAATAATAAATGAGTGTTTTGATGAGTGTAATGACAAAATTATCTAGGAAAAGCATTAAATAAATTTTAATTAACAGGGACAGATACTTTTATTTTGAAGAAACAAAAGATGTAGATGTCTGAATGACAATTAGAGAAACATTTTAACTGGATCTTACCAGTTTATATGTTCAAAACTATCATAATAAAGAATTAATATTTATAAATATAGTTCCTACAGTATGTTTAGTACAGTATAGTGAAATCTAACTTTCGTAATATGAAACCAACTAATCAATGAATCAATGTAAATATAAGATCCATAAAATGTTCAGGCTTAAAATAAATTTAAATATTTTGTCAAGGTGCATAACAAAGATAATAATAAGTAGTCGCTGTTGGAAATTCGTTTCCTGAATAATTTTAAACGTTCATTAATCATATTTAAAAATTGAGGTTTTGGGATTGAAAAAAAGTGAATAAAAATATTTCACGATTCTTCCAAAGAAGCTATATAAATGAATATATAATATGTTTATAGTCATTTGTATGAAAACTCTCAAAAGATATTTTCCAAAGTTTCCAATAATTTCATCGCTGCTTATGAATAGGTTATTAAATTATTACAATATTAAAATACTTTTCATTTTAGTGTGGACTTATTATTTTTATTTATTTATTTACCTTCATTGCCCGTCTAATAATCATTTTCTTAATATTAAACAGATTACTAAATGATAATTTGAAACAGAAATACTGAATAAACATTTTTAGCTCTACTGTGGAAACAAACCTGCCTTCTATATCATCTAACAAATGAAATGCAATACTTTAAAAAATAACACTTTAGTATCATATTTTTAGAAACTTTGGTAGTTGAGAAAATTCTTTAATATATTTCATAATACACAACTAAAAACATTATATCCTACAGAGCTGACATAGATTTGCTTTATATTGTTATGCAAAATTCGCATTGAAATCTTTGAATTTGGGATACGTCAGTAAAAAGAGAGAGAGAGTGGTAAAACTAAAATTGATTGATCTTGAGAAGAAACGACTAATTTTAAATTACAGATTTAATCAGATGAAACAAAATCTTCGAACTTCCCCCTCCACCACCCACACACTTCTCAGTAATACAGAAAGAAAGTTCTATCAAGATTTTTTGCTTTTGAGCACTAACGTCAAAGCATGATACTTTTACATTCAAAGCTCATGTATTAACATCAGGACCACGTTATTAACTATATAAAATCGATTAATAATAATAAAATAGAGCAACATTATTGACCAATGAAATTTCTATATGTGCTGTTACGATACTTTTTGATTATTTTCATTTCATTCATTTCCCTTCATTTACCGGAATCGTGCACTCAAATTCATTCATATTAAAATAAGTTATCAATTTGCTAAAACATACTTCTAATGTCCTTAATTAACTGTCTTTTATAAGTTATGCTGTTTAAAAAATTTGAAAACACATATTTTTATTTTTAAAATTCTCCGATTTTTTAACTGAATAGTATTTGTTCAACTCATAAATTGTTTCAACTCATTAATTCAGAAATGCATCAATCATTTTTGAGGTAAGTAAATTAATCTATTTTGGAAAATATTTTTAAATCAACACTTTTGCATTTACATTCTAGTACATAAGTATTTAGACTTTAAATTACATTCATTGAAAACTATAAAATACAGAGCATTGATAATCTGCTCGATAGTAAAAATTTTTGCTCAACAGGAAATAAAAAACTTGTTTTATAGCATTGCTTATTTCTTAGTTGACGAAATAAAAGAAAAATGTTCTAAGCACCGAAAACAAAGACTATGGAAAATGTCAGAAAATTGATAAAACACTCAGCTAGGGCATCGTCTCGATGATAAAGAATTCAAGAGAAAAATAGAAGTCAAATAGGAGTTGGCTTTTATTCTTAAACCATAATCATGAAAGTTTTTCTCGCTTGGCGCGAGGATAGTTAAGCCACTTAAAACCTTGGGAAATTGAGGAAAAAAAACTAGAACACAATTTTTTGCTTGTACAACTTGAAATTTCTCGTTCGGATTATAAAATGATTAGGTACTGAAATATTGTTACAATCAAAGTGTTAAAAAAAATTCTCTATTATTTCTTCTTTCAATATCATTTTTACAGTAGTATCTTTATTTATTGGACTGAATTTTGTGTTTTTCATTTCTACAATTCCCATTCCAGATAATATTCTTTTTTTTTTAATTATTATTTGTGTGATGAAGAAGCACAGCAATTTTATATGATTCTGTCTTTAAATAATGATTTATAAAGAAGGCACTTTATAAAGTTTTTAAATAAAGCTAAAATATTTTAACAATAACATTAATTCTTTAGATATTATACATAAATAAAATGCAAAGCTAAATTACAGTTTTGAAATACATATACACAAACTCAAAAACATTCAGATTTCTAGATCAGTTCGTTACGATTATTCAATTAAATTGATGGCGATTAAACAATTTAAAAGATAAGAATAAAGAAATAGATTTATTTATCAACTAACAGAATCTTCTGAAACAATTCTTATTAAATGATATATTAAGATATTCGTTTTTTATATTAATAATTATTTTGACAATTAGCATCCTTTGTTTAAAGAAAAATAAAAAAATAAAAATTTTAACTTGAAAAAAGCCAGTCAAGAGGAGGCTTTAACTTGATTAGTTCCTTTAAAATATTGAAACTCAAATAAACCATGTACTAAAATGAATATGACAGTTTAATTTTCTTGGAGAAATATGGATTCAAAAATGTAACAATAAAAAATCCTAGAATGCTATTTCTGAAAATAAAATACTATGTGTGAATCATCATTTTATGTTTTGCCGTACAACCATGGCTAAAATTCTACAACATTAAAATACGTTTTACTAAAATCACTTCGTTTACTTTTTAGATGATTAAATGATTGTTAAAAAGCATAAATAAATAAAATTTGTTTACTTTAATTTTTGTTACTATCCAAAATTAATAAGACTAAAGAAACATATTTGAAGCTTTAAGATTATGATGACAGACATTAAGTGCCAGATTAAGATTAAGCGCCAGACACAGAGTTGCTCAAGCTTTTAAATTCATTTCATTGATATTGATACCGAAACTTCATAGCTTGGCAAATTATTATTTACATAGCACCCGAATGAAAACAACTGACTGGTATGGTAAAGGCCGAATGAAACAAGATAAATACAACGATTACAGGAGATTTTGAAGATATATAGATGGATGCTTTATCACCGACATTGTCATCATATCCGACAGAGAATCCTTTAAATCCTATCCGTGTTTCTTCATTTAACTTTATTGCGGCTATTTATCTTCGCTGCTGTGTTTCCCCTCTCTTACAGTCTTGAAGGATATTAAAACGTCAGATATCTAACGCAGGAATGAACGGGCGTTATTTATTGGAAGTGTACATAACATCATAAAAAATCTTTCAGCGAGTTTTTATATGAATGACTGCAAGTTTTGTTTACTTTTATCATCATTTAGGGTTTTTTAATAGTTCTTGTTGCAGAAAAAGAGGGAAATATATCCAAGTTCTGTCGCTTAGGGATTAGTTCTTTTTTTCTCTTTTCCCCCCTCTGTTTGCGTGGTTTTTGCTTCTTTCTTTTCAACTTTTCTCTCCGACATGAAAAGTTGGAAGACTAATTTGCCTGTAAATTTGTGGCATTCCAGAAACAAAATCCATCATGAAGGATTAGAGAGATTAATTTTTTTAATGGAAATGGCTCTTCTTCTGGAACAGGAGAAAAAAAACTGTTTTTCAGCTTAAGCCAGTTTCAGTGCAAAACAATATTTTTATTACTGAAGAAAATTGTTCTTGCATTTTTTATAGCTTTTGATCTTCCGAATGCGACAGTATTTTTCTCGCTTTTTACGCTTGTTTTCGCGATGAATTAGTGAACATATACAGGTTAGAATATTTTTCAGTAAAAATCCAACTCACAACAGTTTTGAAAGCACATTATTTTGTATTTCTGAATCATTTTTGAAACGTAGATAATAATTTGCGAGTGTTAAAGTTTTATGCTTATCAAGAAAATAAAGTTCTCTTTTAAAAATTGCGTGTCTTTTTTTCCCCTGTACGTTTCAAATAGCTGTAAAAAAACATGCCAGAATCGCGTCAAGTTTTATTATGATTATGATAATGAGTTAAAACCACGAAGAAAAAGCATTGCAGTTTTGAAATATTTAAATTATCACTCATTTAGCAAGAAAAGCTAGTTTTTCTTCTTTGCTTTTAGTCTGTTTTGCAATAAAATTATTTTATTCTTTCACTTTCTTCTGATTTAGTTTTTAAAAAATTATAAATCGATCACTCCACAAACATACGGAATTTAAGAATAATTTATCCAATTATTTTTTTCTATCAAATATTTATTTTATTTATTTTTTAAAAAATAAAAAGGGATTTTTTTTTTGCCGAAATAAAGATAAGCTATAGTAATGACCATTACATTGCCAGGCTTTATTATGATAATAATAGCAATAATGCTAAAAAAAAACTCAAAAAATTATCGGATGTCTAATTTTTTTTTTTAGAATTTTCTTTTTACAATCTTAGAAACTTATATAAATTTAGAGAGAATGGGAACAATGTCTACGTTCCTTAAAAAAAAAAAGGTAGTGATATAAAAGAAGTTATTCATTTTCTGAAAATTTGAAGTTTCATTTAATAACAGTTTAATTTGAAGTTTCATTTAATAATAGTTTAATTTGAAGTTTCATTTAATAATTTCATTCGGAGTTTTATTTAACAATGATATGATTCACACATGCTTCAATTGAAAATATTTCAAGCATGTATGAATCATATCATTATTAAATGAAACTCTAAATACATCTTTTTCTAAGATTTCTAACGGTAAAGAGTGAAAATAATTAAAGTTACATTTACAAATATTCTAAAAACATTTTTTTTTAAATTATAGTTTTTTCTTTAGCTTTCTTGAACTTATATCCCAACGATTTTATTACTTCGCATAAATATTTAAAATATTATAGCTCCAAATTAAAATATTTAGCTTGAAATAACATTGTAAACATGCACAACATTAAAATGATGATTTTTTTTAGGTATTAATTTTTATTTAATCAGATTATGACATTTTCAATGAATACACTATTTTAAACATTAATTTTAAGAGTTTCTTGAAAGTATGATATGGAATATTTGTAACTAGTTTTAATAGCTAGTGGTTTGTAATGGTTAAGGAATTTAAGTCATATGGTTTACATGTCAGGAGTCAACAGATAATTATGATAGTAAATTCCGACAGTCGGCATTTTCTTTAACTATCATATGATTAAAAATTGGATGGTAAAATAAAAATTTGCAAAGAAATTATAAGTATATATAAATATGATTTGAAATATGGTCCTAATAATGATCGACTGAATTCTCACAAACTGCAAAACTAAATTGGACCTTTTTCTGCGTTTACTGTTATATAAAATTCTGATGCAAGTTCTAATTGTATTAACTATCATTCGTTAATGAGATGAAAAGAAAATTCTAAGCAAACTGGTGGGTTCATTAACAACAAGAAATCATTTAAGGTAATTTAGAGCAAAATAGACATATATAAACAAATCAGTATCTCCAACAATATTTAAATATCTCAGTTATACATATATTTCACTATTGAAATTCTATAACTGATTATAATTGAAAAAAAAAACATTTTATTCTTATTTGTTTAGAGAAAATTTTTGGGAAAAAAAAAACATTTTATTCTTATTTGATTAGAGAAAATTTTTGGGGAAAAAAAAACAACAACCTTGATTTGTATCGCACCATGATACTTTACAAAAATACTAAATTCACGTTTCGAAATTAGTTAATTAAATTAAATTAAAAAATACGTTAAATAAAACTTCATATGGGGTGTAGAAAAGAAAACTCTTTCAAACGAGCCTATTATATATTTATTTAAATTATTCTTTTTTCTCTCTTATTATAAGCCAAACAAATTTTATGATAAACGTAAAATTACATGAAAAGTGATAAAAAAAAACAAGTTTAATTTTGAAATTAGGAATTTCTAAGATTTATAAAATATTTAGTTAATACTTTCTTTTTTATTCCCAGACATTCAACAAGAATGTCCCCAAATATAATTAGACATTTGTTTCGCACATATGCTCAAAAATGTCATATAAATAGTTTTATAGCACCCGCCGTGGATTTAAAATTTGTTTATAAACTAATGGCAAACTAAGAATTTTCTTCTAATACAAAAGAAAAATTTACTTGATTAATGATGAAATAAGATACTATTATAATCTTTTCAGTCTTCGAAAACATTTGAAGTTGAGAAAGACACACTGGATCACTCCATGACAAATGTTATCATTAACTCCCCACAATATCATTAGAGTACAGTTCGAAATCCCTTCGAATTTTGTGAGCGAAATCCGAGGGGTATCTCCCCCTCAATCCAGACCCTATTATCGTTATCGGAATCCCCTAATTCCTCGCATTCTGATTACCTGATCATCTGTTTCCTCTCCGAAAGATCTATTTCTTATTGGCTACTCGATAAACTCACAGACGGTCGCTTCGATGAGCTCAGAACGACTTCTGATTTCATCACGTAGGCATGCAATTGAACCTGGAAAGGGGATCTGCAAGGGATTGCTACTGAGATACTACTTTTGTACAATTTCAGCAAAACGTTTATAGACTATGTGAATATTGTTCCAATATTTATTTGAAACGTGAGCCCATTTATTATAGAATATAAATCTGTTTAATTGTTCAATAAAATATATGTATGCAGAAATATTAACCATTAATTAAATTAACGCTTTTAATACTATTATAGAAAATTACCGAGAAAAGGATATGCAATATATGAGAAAATTATGTGTGCCCAAATTTGGTTAAAACAATTAAATTAATATTAATTTTATATCTGGCTTTTTATGTCCTTTTTCATAAAGCTGGAAAGATGAAAGGACATCAATAAGCGGCTGTTACTTAGATACTACTTTTGTCCAATTTCAGCAAAGCTATTATAGACTATGTGAATATTGTTTCAAGTATTTATTTCAAACGTGTTCCCCTTTATTATAGAATATAATTCTTAGAATATAGTATAAGAATTCCTAATTGTTTCTGGAGGTTTATGAATGCATATACATGATATGGGCCCATCTCGCAATTATACAAAGCATCCATAGGATTTCTTCACATATTTTATCGCAATAGTTTGAAATGATAATTTTTATGTTTGAACTTCAAGGAAAATAGCATGGTACTTTCTCAAAACTATTCCGAAGTCTTAAAGATTTGTTAAATCAAATATGAAAGGAAAGTTCAAGAATAATTCTATTTCTGAAACGAAAATAGAAAAAAATAATTAAGTAAAAAATAACAAGGAATTATTGGATTTGCAAAGAAAACTGATTAAAAAAAAAGATTTAATGAATAAAAAAGAATTACGTTTGCAGAAAGGTAAAGACAAATAAATATAACAAAGATAAATCTTTCTTAGACACGCAAAAAAATAAATAATCAAATTTATAAAATAAATATTTTTTAGAAAATTACAAAGGTTACATACAAAGAGTCCACGAGTGGAAAAAAGTGAAATCAAGTGTAAAATTCAGAATCGATGAGAATGAATCCCAGATTTTTCTCTTAAATTTGCTTCTAAGATTCAATTAGCAACTCAAAATCAAATATCTGAATCAAAACTGATGCATAACTTGAATTTAATAAGTGATTTTGATCAGGAAATCAAGATGTAATTTTTATCGGTTTCAAATGTTTCAAGATTTTAAAGAGAGTAATTGTTTTTGAAAATAATAATGAGTTTTTGAAAGAAACATTTATTGGAATTATTCATTAGGTCGAAATTTAATCAAAATCTTTGATGTAGAACAAAAAGCAAAAATTTGCTGTCCATTTAAAAAGTGTATGCAAATGTTTTTTTTTTTTTTTCCTTCTTTTGTTTGCTCAAATGTTTTTTGTTTCAAATGTGTTTTTTTTTGGGGGGGGTATTTTTTCTTTTTTGTGGAATTGAAAGTCAAATTATTATAAATATTAATTTACATTCTTTGAAAAATGAAAGTTTCTCTAATAATTATTTATACCTTCATTTGCATTTAATCTGAAGAAATTTAAGTATACTTTCAATTGAATATTTAAAAATATTTATGCATTTTACTAGTAAAACTCCGATTCAAGGTTAAATAAAAGAATTCTTGTGAAGTGTTATATATATTTCCTTAAAGACAAATGAAATTCTTCTTAAATAAGGAAAATAAAAAAAAACACTTCACAAATGTTTCAAGGTTTTCTTTCTATTACTTTGATAAAACAATATCTTCGGCTGGAAAAGCAAATACCTATATATAAGTACTCCTTTGCAAAGGAGCACTCAATATACGCTCCCTTTGTTTCTTGAGATCTGGACCAGAAGTTTGAAAAGTATATGGATGTGGCGGGTAAAGAGCGGAAGTAATGAAAGGTTTAGATCATACTGTATCAGATAACTCCTCTCCCCTGTAGATCGATTTTCCTGAAAATTGATGCAAATGCGGCTCATTTTCTACCAGATAAAGAGGAGTTTCAGATACTGTCTTGATTGCAATTATTCATCACAATTGCTCCTGCTCGAAATTCAGAGAGAAAATGAGCAGTTTGGGAAGAAAAAAAATTGAGAGCCATTTAAGCTTCATGAAATTTAGAACAAATTTGTTGATTTTTTAAATCAAAGGACTGATTAATCTGCAGTGCAGATGAATTTTAGATGTATTTCATTTATTGAAATACTATGATGAAATCAGTATTATAATAGTTAAATTTGGTCATTTGTTTATCCTCTCTCAATTTTACTGAATTAGTAAGGCAATTCTATTAGAAATTTGTTTAGAATAGTTCAGTAAATATTTTTCAAGACGTCGCATCAAAAATAACAATATATCCAAATTCAACTTAGTTTTTTAAGTGATAGCTATTAGGTAATTAAATGACTATTTTATTTGCTACGAAAGAAATGATTCAAAAACTCACAAAAGAATATAAGAATGTTCTTTTACAAATGAGCGTTAAAAAATCTTTATGGGATAATTTACTGCTTCTATGATTTTTTAATGAATGAAATCCTGAAAATTATATATCAAGTTGGAATGATGATGGGTTTTTTTGGACAAACCTTATCAAATTTCAAAAATATACAGAATCTATTTGTTTTTCCGCTTTAAAATGCCTTTAACTTGTGAATTGAATTTTTTAATAGCACAAGGTTTTGAAATTCTTTATTTTTTTAAATGACAGCTTACTAAACTGATATTAAATGAATGTGTTTTATTTGTTACAAAAAATAATACAAAAATTCAAAAAGGAATATAAAAATGAACTTTCTCTTTACAAATCTGGTTTAGAGAATCTACTTGTGATGATTTCCTGATGCTGTTTTTTTTTATTATTATTATTAAATAAAATCCTGAACTTTGTTTATCAATTTGGAATGATAATAGATTTCTTGGAAAGCAATCATAATTAAATTTTCAAAATATACACAATCTAATTATTTTTAGCCTTGGAATGCATTAAATCTATAAATTAAATTTTTGAATAGATCAAAATTTTATAATTCTTTATGCAGGACTAAAGCAAAAGTCCCAGAAAATCATTTGTTTACAATTTTTTAGATTATCAAAATCGAGCCACCATGATTGTTTGTTTAAGTTAAATGCAAATATCCTTACAACTCTAAATTTTCAAGTTGGTGCCACATTTTTTTGATATGTTAGTTAATATTTTTTATCTTTCTAATTTTCGTATTTGGCCCACTGAACATTTGGGGTAAAATCATCTTTCCATATCTTATTTTTGCAGTTAAATCAGGGAAAAAAGATTGTAATCTCTGAAATCAGGACTCTTCATGCTCATGTTTCACCATGAAGGTTGGCAATGCATATTTGTAATTTTTTAAAATTTCTTAGACATGTAATGGTGTGATTATCGAAGTACTGATAGAAAAAAAAATAAGAACAGACCTTTTTAATAGAAATGTTAAGATTTGAAATTCTTTGTATCTGAAATATAAAATACTTCATACATATTATCAAATAATTGATATTTGCATGAATTTAAATTACAATATAATTTATTAAAAACGAGCAGCACTTTTTTTTCTCATCGTTTTATTATTACGAAATATTACTTCAAAATAGAAATAGCAAACCAGAAAAGAAATTAATGATTTTCGGAACTATGAAAACTTTATAGCAAACACACAAAAAAAATGAATGACGCATAACTAGTTTACCATAATAAAAGTTATAAATTAGTTATAAATTCTAACATGTTTCAAGAATTTATAGTTGTATACAATTGTAAATAAATACTTAGGTCAGTGAGTGCCCCAAACAAGATAAATATGTTATATGTTTATTTCAAGATAAAATTGATATAAAACAGAAAAACATTGCAATATTCTTTAAAGGTTTAGTTACAATCAGTCAGTAAAGTAAAACTATCTATAAATATTGTAACTCATATTTTTATAGGTATGAATAAATTGAATTTTTAGCTTAAAACTCTTAACTAATGGTTTTATATTCTGTTTTTAAAAGCAAATACGAAAATCCAGATATAAGTGTCATAAAAATGAGCTTGTTTTAAATAACGATGACAGCAAATATTACAAATAAAATTATAAAAATTCAAATGCAGCTGCTTTAAACGTTTCACTTTATTTAACGATGATTCTTAAAAACTTCAATCAATCAAAAAAGTTTACCTCAAAAAATATCAGTGAATTTTCATGAAACTTATTTGTTAGGTCTACTTTTTATCTAAAATTATTCAAGTAATTTAAAATTATTCAGTTGATAAATTTATGTAGTTTTGATTTATGCATGATTATTTTGACATTGCGGAAATTCTTTGGAATCAGATGCATCAGTTTTTTTTATAGGTGTGTGATTAACTCCAGATAGTTTTTTAACACTCTTTGAAGACTTATATTCAAAAACAGTAATAATTAAAGTATTGATATGCATATTATAGTCTATTTCGTGTTTTAATCCACTTTTTTTAAAAGATATTTTAAAAGTATGAAGTAATACCATTATGAGTTTTTTTATAGCAAAAATTGCATATTTTTATATTTTTGAATATAGGTTTAAATGCAAAAGCTAGTTTTAAGAATGATAAAATAAATTTAAATAATTCATGTTTGCATTTTTCATTCCTGTTTCGTAATTCTATATTTCCATTCTTTTTATGATTAAAGGCAGGATAAGTTCGAGTATCCTTTCTGTTTCCAAATTTATTTGTTTATAAATATAACTAAGATTGCGGAGTTTTTTATTCATTTATTTTATTAACTGTGTTTTTCAGATCTTAATGTGAAAAGGACTTCAAATGTATGTCGATTAACTTTATTGTTAATTCTATATGTCTAATTTGTTAAAAAATATGATACATATTTTAAATAAGTACGCTGCACAGTTTTAGCAAAATAAATGATATTATAGGAATTGTGTATTATAAGATCTATTGAAATAAGTAAAAAAAATTGTGATGGATGTTACAAACATATACTGAAATAACTCATTAAAAAATACAGCATACGTTCTATTTGTTTCAAAATTGCATTTTGATGCTGTAATTTATGCGTGTGAAAGAAAGGATTCATAACAAATTCAAAACAGGTCAGAAATGCAAAGAATAAAATGATAATAAAAAGAAAATTGCAAGTAAATCTTTGAAAAGGACACGTTTTATTTTTGTTTATTTCATGTATATTTCAAGTTATTTAAACTATCGAAAATTTACTAAACGAATTTATTTTAGGATAAAAACGCGTACTGAAATAAATAATTTAAAATTTGTCTTTATTTTCGAATGATATCTTTAAAAAAATCAATAATGCAGTGGAATTGAAATAGCCGACCAAATTTATCAGTTAACTCAAAAATAAAAAAATAAATGTAACCGTTATTTTAAAAGAGTATCATTTAAAATCATTTTGTCAGATAATAATAAAAACTATTTTTAAACGCAATACTATTAGAAAAAAGAAAGATGCATATTTTTTATTCAATTACGACAAATATTTATTTCATTCCATATTGCTTCTTAAAAGTAATAGATAATGTTCTTAGCAATATTAAACATATTATTTAAAACCAAGATGATTGAAAAAAAAAGCACTAAATTTAAAACATGTATTTTTAATTCAAAAACTCCTTAATTAATTCTAATAAACAAAGAGCGAGCAGTGATTTCTATTCATGTTCTAAAATTTAAATACAAATGCTAAACTTTCCATGAAACTTACATTCTCTCTAGACTGCATCACGAAGAATTAGAAATAAGAAAGTTTTCTCCAGTTTGAAGAATAAACGAATCGCGTTTATTTGTGTTTGGCGAGCTGCAGCAAGCGCCATGTTGCCTTCCTTCCTCTAGCGTCACGCAACTCAAGGGAAAAGGAACGCCTTTGAATTTTTTGTTGCCATGCAGCACTTTTCTCACTGCTGCTTATTGATGTTTATATATTTGTAAGTGTCTCAGAATGCAAAATGCATTAATGAAGCTTAAAATATCGACTTACTTGATCTGTTTTTAGCGGCAGAAGCGTCAGGTTATCCTCTCATTCTTTGAGTAGATGTAAGCTGGGCGTACAGGCCTTGCCATTCATTGGCAGACGGGTCGAGGAGAAGCTTTTTGCTGCTATTCGCTGGGAATCGATAATCACCTTGTATGGCCACACATTTCACCTCAGGGCTTCTTACGTTTCACATTCCTTCTCCTGTTCTCTTACTAATTTCGAAGAAGAAGAAGGATTCCACAGATTACAAAAATAGGAAGCCGACAGAGAGCTGTAAAAGTCCCCGAAAGAGAGGGATAAAGTATGAGTGAATGTATGAATAATGAAGTAGATTTTTTTTCTTCTTCTTTTTGGATTCAGTGAGCGAATCAAAAGTGATTAAAAGAAACTAAAGGAATTTTATAAATAAGTGAATGTTTAAGATTTGCTATTATTTTTAAAACGCATTCATTTTCCTAAGTGAGACATAAATTAAATAAAGAGCAATAAATAATAAACTTATGACAAGTACTGAATAAATAATATATGATAATTATATATAAAGAAAAAGTCTTGTCTTAAATTATCAATTCTTTAGTTTTAACTTTATAAAAGGGAATTTTTGTATGTAATTTATAAAATTATTTAGATATCAACTAAAAGAAGTGCTTTACTTTTCTGTGTAGAAGTATTCTACCTAAATTGGTATTTAAGACTGAGCATAAATTAAAAAAATTATAAAATCTTTTCTTACGTGTTTTTATAACATACTTCAGAAAATCAAGCAAAATCTAAAGAGGAAAAATGTATAAAAACTGAAAGCATTCTGTTTTCGCAAATTATAGAAGATTTTATGCTGGCTGGTGTTAGTAATTGAAAAACTAAACATTAAAAATCAGTAGGTAATCATTTTAAAGAACTCTTTACTTTGCTTTCAGGAAAATACATTTTTAATGATGGATAAAAAGGTCTTGAAAACTATTTTGCTCTTTATATATTTCTTTTGTAGTAATCACTTTTATCAACATAATAAAAATTTCTCTTAGAAAGAAATTACTATACAAGAATTTTTTTTCTCTTAATCTCATTTCATGTTTTTTAGAAGTGATAAAAGCTTTTACACATTATTGAAGCTTTATTTTAAATTATAAGAATCAGATAAGAACTTTATTTCCTTACTAACAGAAAATAAGGAAAAACAAAAATGAATACTGAATTTTTAGTGTGTGATCTTATTTTTAAAATAAGCGAGATTATAAAAATTCAGTTTTCCTATTGGAAGCTGAAGCTTGATTTTCAATTCATACATATATAATAATAACATAATGTCATAAACATATATATATTTATCAATTGATTTCACTAAAGAAAGTAAAATCAATAATTAAGACGTTATAAAAACAAAAAAAAATGTAATATTTGTTTTGTTATGTTTGAAGCTATGTACGATGGTGTTTGAATCATTGTATTTTTTGTAGTTTCAAACAAAATTCGCATGACGAGTAGTTTAAAAAATCCACCATAGAAATTTTTTGGGTGGTTCGAATAATTGTATATTTTCTATGCTAGACATAGTTAGAAAGTAATAAAATGAACTTTAAATTACTCAAAGAAATGTGAAATAATAAACTTTAATGCAATTTGATTAAACTTTACAGGATAAAAAATAGAGAAAAAAGGGAAAAAAAAACCCAAGGACTGGTCTTTATTTTCAATTTTTTACATTTTCACGATAATTAATTATTGCATAATATTCTTTTCTTTTTTTAATAGCTTTGTTCATTTAAACTTGGATTTTTTTTTTTTTTGCTAAATCTAATAATTATAGATTGCACATTCTGGTACTTTTACAATCTAGTTTAATTTTCCTTTATCAAATCACCATCTCTTAAGATGTGAAGAATTTTATTTGTATTTTCAAAAATATATATATTTGAAATATCTTTGAGAATGTAAAATTGTTTTAAACTACTATTTTCTTTTGTGTGTCGAAATTATTACTATGATTGATTAAGCTATCGAGCTTACCTATTTGTTTATTGAACAAAAGTTTGAATTCATACAAATTTAAAGTATTGAATTTTAAATTTGTATGAATTCAATGAATAATTTTTTTGCCAAATTTTCTGGTTATTTTTCAGATACATTCTTGAAAAATTATGGTTGTATTAAAAAGATGAAAAAAAATTGAACATCTAGAGTAAATACAAAGCTTTCAAAATATAACAGCATTTCCACACACACACAAAATCCAACATTTGCTGTCCATAATTTATTTTAAACCTGAGTATGTCAGATTTTTGAATATAAAGGGAAGAATTTTGAGAAATACAACAGGTTACAGAAGAAAGAAAAGAAGAAGAAAAAACTTTGTTTTACATCACGAAAGATGTTTCTGTTTGTTATTTATTACGTACTTCCTTTTCCTCATTCTGCTCTTTTTTCGGATATTCATAGTTTAAGAATGTATTTTAAGCTTTTTTTTTTCTTTTTTTTTCTTTTCTTTCTTTTTCTCCTTCTTTACCTCCTCCTCAATCTTATTCTTATATCCACTTCCAAACACCGACTTGCATAGAAAAAGAAAAACGAAAAGATTTACATTCACCCAGAGTATTAAAAAAAATCCTTTCCCTCTTTTATTTTTATTATTATTATTATTTCCTTTTTTACTTTTTATAATGAAATAAAACTCTCTGATTTTTATTTAAAAATTCTAACAGTAGGTTTGAAAGCGTTGTATACACGCTATGGTAGGCAAACATAATGAGAAATAATGTGTTATTGAATATTTCATAAATTCTGTTTTCCCTGACATTATTTAATTCTAACTAAAATCATTCAATAAAATAACAAATATTAATAAATCCTTTAATAAAAAATGGTAATTAGCATTGTAGTGAACACAAGTAGTGCTGATGTTATTACTTCAACTATTCTGAGTAGAATTAGATACAAAAGTAATAAAGTACCTTGACGAATATTTAATTGTATGTACATAAAAAGTTTTTGACGAATATTTAATAGCATAGTTAATTAATTTGATGTTAGATTTAGTTCAAAGCTGCTATTCCCAACACATTTTTCGTATACAGATTTTTGTATTCTGCTTGAAAATCTTTTCACGTAATTAGGGGAGGGGGAGGCATCACTTAAAGTTTCAGTACATGATATGGATAGTCAAATTTTCAATCAATCGATGTGCATCACTTTTTTTAAAAATTTGTTTGTCTTTTATACTGTTGATGAAATAGAGTATTAAGAAAATGAATTCTTGTGAGAAATCTTTTTAAAAAGGATTTTATGAAGAAAACGGCATTTATATATATATATATATATATATTTCTAATTACATAATTTCTGTCCAAAATAATCCATCCAAGCATTTTCTAATCTTTTTTTTTTTTTTTGCTTTCGTTTTAAAAGTGTAATCAGTAACCTCTTCAATGTTAACTTTTTTTTTTCTGGAACAGAGGTTGCAAAATTGGGCTTTTAAAAAAGAGGTACTGCACAGGCGGAGAAAAGTCACGTTAAGAAAACAAACATATGAAATTAAATACAGCAGTATTCAGAATGCATTAATATTATTTAATATCACATATTTTGTTTGACATGCTCAATAAAATGTATCAAAACTCAATAAAGATTTCACGAATATTTTGTGGTGTAAAATCTGCAAATTAGTTAAAACGAATCATATTCTTTAAAAAAAATTATACTAAAAATTATCATAAAAATTTATATAAATCGTTTAAAAATGCATCCCAACACAGTTTTTTTTTCTAAAATTTGGTGCGCCATGTTTTTTAAGTGTAATATTTTTTTACATCGTTTGATGTTTAAACTAAATATATTCCTTCATATTTCTAATCATTAAGATGGGGAAAAAATCTACTAAAATAGATGTAATGGCATGTAATTTATTTTATCAAATTGAAAGCTTATGGGAAAAAAAAGCCCAACAACTTTCGAATCTTATAGGCGGTTGAATTTTATTACCTTATTATGAAGTGCTCTGGTTCATGATTATATAGAAAAACCAAAGTGTAGCTTAGAAAATTATATATACTACTCATGAATGATGTTGTCAAGATCGTTTACTTTGCCTTGGCCTCGTGGGCTATATCTTTCGAACCCTAGGTGGTCTAGCTAAATCACTAGAATAGAAAGATCATTTCATAGACTTCATTCCATTGTATAGCCTTTAAGATTGCCGGTTTTGATTGGAGAAGAGTCTTAAAAGCCCAATGATATCCTATCTTGTTAACTGAAATGAAAGATGATCAAATACTAAATGATATCTTTCACAATGGAGAAGAATATTCTTGTCGTGATCGAGTCATTGTTTGAAACAGCGGAACGATAGTGTAAGTGAAGACCTACTGAAACATTATCTTCACATTCTGAAGAAAATCGAATTTTGATCTGACTCCCTGCGATCATTTGTTAAGTGTTAATAAAAAAAAAGATCTATTCTTTTCAGAGTGGGTGTATAAAATTATTTTCAAAATTTATAAATTTTAAAAAAATCTGTTTACAGTATTGAAACAATCACCTTATGAAATAGAATGTGATTCAAATAAACGATTTGAATTATTTTCTAAAATCATTAAATCTAAAATTCAAGGTATTGGTAACTACAATTCTCTACATTTTTTTCCGTCTAGGTTGTCTGAAGGTGTGTATAAACTATAATGCATTTATTTGTGTTGCTTTTTTATTCAACACATTATGTCTAAGAAATTCTATTTATTCTTATAACTTTATATTTATTTTGGATTTTTTTTTTAATTTTTAGTTTTCTGATGGAAACTTATACATTTATTACTTAGTTTAATTTTTAGTTTTCTGTGTTGCATTTATTTATGTCGCTTTTTTATCCAACACATTATGTCTAAGAAATTCTATTTATTCTTATAACTGTCTATTTATTTATTTTTTAATTTTTAGTTTTCTGATTGAACCTATATATTTATTGTTTTATTTAATTTTTAGTTTTCTAATTGAAACTTATACATTTATTATTTAGCTTAATTTTCAGTTTCTAGGTGAAACACATATGTTACTTGCCTGTTTAAAGATTCATTTAAGTATAAATTTTAAATATTACTAAAGGGAACGAATATTTGCATTTTCAAAGTTGCATGTTATCAATCTGATACGTGTGTGTATCAATTTACTAAAAACTTCTATATTAATGCCTTTTAATGAGGCTCAGTTTTTAAAAATAAGCGCATTTTGTACATTTTAAGAACACTTCAGTGAAGCTTATGAATTGTGCTGACAATAAAATTTCGAACCTTACAAAGATGCTTATTTAGCTAAAATCTAGGATCTCCCGTTTGGATAACATAAAACCAGTTATCGAGCCTCCCATTCTGCTTTTTTAGCTTTAGACATTTTCTCAAAGATCCTTGTCAATGGGTGCTTAACATCATAACAAACTTTGTCTTCAAGTATTTCAAATACTACCTGAAAATTTTAACAAAATCTTTTGTTATTTATATAATATGTCAAGACTTCCAATAAATGGATAAATGGGATTTTTGTTTTTCGATTGCAACTCATGTATATATATATATATATATATATATATATATATATATATATATATATATATATTAGCCTGATATACTTCATATATAATGTATATTATACGTTTTGTATTTCTAAATGACGTTTTAGGAATCAAGGCATATAAACACATAAAAAAAATTTAGTAAATGATGGAATAATTTTTGTAAAATTTTCAGTGATGAAGAAATTTAGCTCCATTTCAGTTTTTAAGGCACACTTTTAATAATTATGCAATTTACTGTAGAAACTATTTGTCCAAACTTTGAAATTCTTTTAATACATGGGTAAATCTTATAAAAATCTGTAAACAAAGGTTATGATTATATTTCTAGATCCCCTTCATTCGCAGTTTTGCATTGCCTCAGTAAGACTAGCGGCATTAAATCTGAATTATTAAATTTAATTTGATAGTGGTTTCACCATACATAATTTTCAAAAGCAATCCTTGTAAACTCAATAAATAACTTAAAGCTAATTTAATTCCCTTGTTTAAGTTTCATATTATGGCAATAATTAACCCCTCTTTTCCCATAAGTAACAACTCAATAAGTTCAACAGCAGGTAAAAGAATATCAATTTATTCATGTGAAAGTTTGAAGTGATTCATGCTGCTAAGCATTTAATTGATTGACGTAATTATGCTAAAGCCATCTGTTTCTTCTCAGAGCCAAAACTCTTCGCCAGAAATCATTTCATTCCATTTTCATTTCTCACGCTCTAAATTCACTCAGTTTTATTATCTCTCGGAAAAGATGATTCATTATTTCACTAATGTAAGAGTGTTGAGCGCATAAGCCCAAGTTTGTTGTCTGTGTTGCCATAACATAATATCGAATTACAACCAAACCTCAAGATCTCAAAGCAATTAGTTCTTGTGACAAAAGAATTTCGTTCACCAAATTGGAATTATAATTTTCAAGTTCCTCTCTTCTCATTGTAGTAGAGAATTTAGTTTCTGATAAATAATTGTGTAATTTTCTTATTTGTAGTCTTTTCATGTTATACATCATAATACTAAAGCTCTTCAGGTTTTTTTAAAATTTGATTCTTAAATTGTCTTTTGGAAATTCAAAATATTAGTGTTTAGCGATACAAGAATGTATTCTATTAAAAGTCCGCTTTGCTTTTGTGGAAATTTTAAGTTGTATCAGAAACTATGTTGAGTAAAGAATGAAAGAAAAATGCAGATGTTTTCAAGATTTTTTCAATGTAATATTTAAAAGTATTATCGAATTTGGATTATTCATTTTATAATTTAATAAATTTAATATAATAAATTTAATACTTAAATTTTTGAAATGACTGACACTATTATTACAGAACTCATCTTTTAGTAAAAGGAGCATGGTTATTTTTTTACAACTAAATTAACCATTGTAAATTTTTAACATTTATTTATTTATTTATTATCAACAGAAAAATTTTATTCGAAGATTATGCATTACAAAAATTTTAATTCATGAAGATGATTCCTTCAATCTAAGAATTATATTTTTTAACTAAGAAACTTTAACGTCTTTTAATGTTGGTGGTATAGAGTTGTACAATTCTCAATTTACTAAATTCACTTGTGCTGCTAATGTGTAATTATTTTTATACAGTAAAATTAAAATTTGGAAAATTTTATTTGATCTGTGCATATAATGCGAGCTCACTAAACTATATTTAAATAATGTCTTCTTTTCACATATGCATTAGCTATAGATTGAATTAACAGTAAAGGAGATTTCATTATTCATAATTGTAGAGTAGTTATTATTAAAGAAAAAAGTTAAGATCCCTAATACATGCCTCATATTTATATCAGATATTAGAGAAAGATGAGTTCATAAATAGTAATTGACATGGCTTCTTTTCCAACTAAACACGAGAAAGATAACTTTGGTTTCTAGGAGAATCTTAAGTGTTTAAGTTCTGAAGGATATAAGAGTTCAAGATCATTATTTTGAATTTGAAAATATATTAAAGCATTTTAGTGAATATCATCTGAAGAAAAAGAAAGTAGAAGGCAAATTATTAGAAACAGCACAAGTTTCTTCCTTTATTTATCCATACATGATGCTTTCAACTGTTTGTTTTTTCTTTCAATAACTGCAGCCTTGCTGTTCTCCCAGAAGAACAACAATGTATATCCCATTTTGTTTCTATCCTCAGTTTCACTAGCTTTCTTTACTAATGTAGAGACGATATTGTCTTTTTTGTTTTGTTTTCTATCTCTTGGTTTTATAATTGTGAAAAAATTTTTATTCTGTTATAATTTCACATGTCTGTTTTTTTTTCTTTGATAAAATATTTTGCGAAAGGTATTATTATCAAGGTGATTATTGGCATTTTTTTGTTAGTATTATTTTACCCCTCAAATTACTTCGATTGTTATGCCCATACTTTCTGTTGGCCTTTGCGCCATAAAAAACCAATCAATCAATAAATAAACACTTTCTGTATCTTTGATATAACAAGGTGAATCCAAATTCTTCTCAGTATACTCAATGATTTAGTCAGGCTGATCATACCAGACTATACTTCGCATCTTGCAGAAAAGGCCTTATTTTAGGAGGATATTTTTGTAATAAATAATCCGAAGGAGAGAAAAAATCCTTTATTAAGAAGGTTGCTTTTCAACTAAATAAATAAACCTAGATTCTTAATTAATTAACTCTATTTAGAGGTTTCTGACAGCCAAAATTTCTTATCCCTTTTGCTCTTATGAAAAAAAATTAATTGGTCAGTTTGATAAATTAAAATTGAATTTCTAGCGCAATAGGTGCCGACAGATCTTGTATAGTTTGAAATATTTTTAATAGAGAAAACTGCATCACAATAGACATCTGACTGTCATCCTTGTAATTTCAGATAAAAATATGGATAATTTTATACTCATGTAAATTTTCAGAACAAAAGTAATATAAGTATGATGGATTTATTCTGTTCATCAGATTAATTTTAATGAACTTAGATTATCTGTGTAGTTAGAATTGCAGCTTTCAACTGAATAACCAAATAAATTATTTTGTTTAAGAATTGAATTATAAAAGTTTAAGCAAGAAAAAATGTATTAGCGAAACAATTTAAGGTTAAGCTTAACAGAATAATAATAATAATCAACCTAAGGAGGTGTCCGAGTTCAGGCTATCTCTTAGGTTGGGTCTTCATTTTCAATTCTCTCGAATATTTAGCTATAAAATAACAATTTATGTTACTACGATGTTAATGTGGTTAGTAGAATAATTTTTAGAGAAAGCAATTGCCAATGTCTGCAACTAGATATCATCAATTAAATGATTAAAGAAGTCCGTATACAACTTTAAAGTGAGTAGTAAAGATTTTATATCCTCGGAAGAAAAAACAAACAAGCCGTGTTTGGATACAATTTACTATAATAATATTATTAAAATAGTTTGAAGATAAAATTAAATAGCTTTTTTTATTGTTGTTATTTTTGATTAAAAGTTGCTCAGACTTGAGAGTAAATAGCTGTCCGAAGTCGGTAAGCTCAAATGAGGATTATCTACTTCTCAAACTATTAGGAGAGCCCAGAAATTCCTTCTTATTATATGGCATAGAAAGAAGGCAATTAAAAGTAAAACCACAAAAAACAACATTAAACTCATCAAATAATGAGTCAAAAAGAATAAATCTAATATGTGGTTTCGCATTTCGTGTGAATAAACACGCATATAAATGATATAATGCTTAAAATATAATATTTGGGTTCATATTTTCTATGCTAATGTGCATTTAAGGATAAAACATGCTCTACTTTTAATTTTATTTAAAGAAATTGATGACTCAGCTTGGGAAAAAATTGCTCCACTTCGGGAAATCAGTTTCTTTTACTGGAATGGTTACTAAAATTTATTTATTTTACTTTAAAGTGTATATTTTAACAGGTCAGTTGCATTGCTTTAAAGATTAATATATAACAAAAAAAAAACTACATTTTTTTTACTGAAAGTTTTTCTGCATACTGTAAATTAATTGACAAATAATTGTTATGACTTTTTTCCCTCTTTCTGTACTTTTTTCCAAAAATAGTAAAGATTTTGGCAATAAGAAGAGAGAAAAGCCTCGTTATATGTTATTTCGTATGTTTTCTTCAAGGATGTAAGCAAGCCATTGTCATAATATTTATAACAAGCCAGTCTTTTGACTAATTAATTCGACTTTAGACTGCTAAAATTTTTAATTAAATATTTTCTATAACTTTGCCGTAATGGACACCTCATAAAGGCTTTTTTAGATATTAAATTTTGATTGACGCATAGCTTATAATATTTTAGAAGGCTTTTCCTTTATGTTCATTCTGCCATCTGTTTCTGTAATTATCTATCTATATTTTTATATATATAACTATATCACGGTAAAGAGCAACGCTTAAAAATGGGTTCACTTTAAAATATTCCTATCGTTGCTTGGTTCTGAAGTTAAACTTTAATCGATGGTAATATAAAATTTCAGAAAAATTGTTTAAAAAATGTTTTATGCTGAAACTAAATGATGAAGGAAAAAAGTTAGCCAAATTTTCATATTTTGATAACTAACAGTTGAAAAAATTTCTTATGAAAAAATAGTAGCAATAATAAAAGTGACTCAGGTTTCACCTCAGTATAAAAATATATTAAATACATTGAAAATATTTTTTAATTAATTTTTAAAAAATGGCAAATACAGCAAAAAATTGCTATCAGTGAAAAGATAATTTTAATACGATGCAAAAATAATTTTGGATACAATAGTTTTTCGAACTTTTGGTGAAAAATCTTTAAAATTTCGCTTAATTTTAAATTCATTAAAATTTCCAAAAAATTCCAGAATCGTATGATCGAAAATATATCCTTGTTAAACTTGGTAAATATAGGTCTTACGTTTTTTTCTTTAGTTATTTAAATTGTTCATTATTATTAACAGAGATTAAAGTTCAAATAAATTCTACTCTTCTGACTTTAATTTTTTAAAATTGATTCCAATTTCAGTTTTTCCGCAAGATAAAAATGTTACAAACCTAAAAGGCAACAGCTTCTCCTTGATTTTTAGTTTACGAATTGTCTAAGATAATAAAAAATTTTAATACAAAGACTTACCTTCATATACTAATGAAAATATTTTCTTTTTAAAAGAAATTTAAAATCCACGACATTATAAGTTGCTTTTGAAAATTTGTGGGCTTATGTTAAAATTTTATACGGCTTGCTTTTAAATGTGTTAAATAATTTTAATTGTATATCAGAAGAGCTTTGTTTTTGTTAAATACAAAAATAAAAATATTTCTGCAAACTTATTGTTCTTTTTGCTGTTCATTAAATATATTGCATATCATACGATTCCAAATCTAAGGAAATTAGTAATTTTTAATAGGAAAAAGTGTATATGCTCCTTCAAGTCAATGTCGATCACAAATTCTGTAACATTATGTATTTTAGTTTATTGTATAAATGAATGATGGGATATTAGTGACTGATATGAAAAGAGCTTACCAGCTGAAATAGTTCAGAAAATTTCTTCACTTATCTGATAAAATTTTTCAGTTTTGAAATTCTTTTGAAACTGAAAAACTATATATTGTTATATGCAAAATTAATTAGTTATTACAACTTAATAAACTATATTAGATATTTTCTTGTATTATTATATACAGCTGATACAAGTAGATATTAATAGCAGATGTGTAGATCATTGATTGTCTTATAATTTAGACTTTTAAAAAGATAAAAAGTTATAGAACAGGAATTCATTATGTTAACATGATATGAATAACGTGGCTATGTGCTTTGTAAAAATGTTATTGCAACTTCATAAATAAAAGCATATTTTAAAAGACGTCATCACAGTTTTATCAAAATATCATAAGTCAGTTTTTGTATTTATACAAAAAACTGGTAATAAAACCTCATCTGCTTTCATATTTCTGCTTGTGATCAGCATAAGGAACAAAAATATCTAAAGAAAAAGAAGATTCCACATCTCATTAGTGATTCCAGCTATAATAGGAACACACTTCTTGTAATGTAAGTCTGGTTTTTAATACGATATTTTGATATAACAGTGGTTATGTTGCACACAATTTCAACAGCTCAAATTTCTAATTAATATGTGATAAACACAATGAAAATAATCAACTCCTTACTAGACAAAGAATTTATTAAAGGGCAAAGAAACTACATTAATGCTGTATTATCACACTCTTTGAATTTCTTCCACAGTTGTACTAAAGACATGTGAAATCAAGCATGAAATAATGATATACAACATCATATCCTACACGTGAATAATACCAACATGAGGAGCACCTTCATGAAGAAGATGGTTTCAATTCCTGTACTAATATCTAAACGAGGGAATGAACACTTTAAATTCTAAGCACGCAGCAAAACTCACAACATGATATCAGGAACATTTAAAAAACCACGAATTTCAAAGCACAGAAGGAACCAAAACAAAACTGGCTTTAAATCTCATTTCTCCGTGACTCTTTCTCTCTCACTCTTTCATCCTTTTTCTCAATAAAACAAGATTTTTTTTTAAAAAAACTATTAATGTGAGAATAAACTGTAGAAAATTTTAATTTAAATATTCTTAATCATTTTGTACGTCTTTTCTGATTGGTTTTATAGTTCAGAATAACTTTGAATAATTTATTTACTTTTATTCGACAAATAATGATTCAGTATACCCTGACAGTGATCTTAAGTATCGGATGTACCTTTAAATTAACAAATATTCTTCAAGTAATTCTTTAAGCAATTGTAATTCCTTAAATCAGTAAATTGGAATTAAATAATAATAATTCTTTAAATCAGTATAACATGATTTAATAGTAAGTTTAAATCAGCATTAAAGTAATTATTTAAAACAGAATTAAATAATAGCAAATTTTTAAATCAACATTACAATATTTTTTTATAATCATAATATCAAAATTAAGTAATAGTAATTATTTAAATCAACATTAAAGTAATTCTTTAAATCAGTATATCCTCAGAATTTTTAAGTTACGTGAGCATTGTCAAAGTTTTTGATAATATGCATATAGATCTGTCATTTTTATTCGTGTGAAACTTTCTGTGAAATAAAACATTATTAAATATAGTAATTTACTGACAAGTCCAGATAATTTGATCTAATTTCTTTGTTTGAATCAAAAATTACTTTTTCACTTATTTGATATATGTACACATATATAACAAAAAAATAATAATATAAACTGTCTACTATTACATTAGTAAAAATTCTGCGCATGGGTAGTTAATAAATAAAAATTTTCGATCATATATTCTTTGAAATGTTCCTGATTAATAAGCAAAATTTCCGCATAAGGATTATGATACAACTTTTTTTTATTGATCAATAAAAGAAAAATATTAATCAATATATTTCAAGAATTTTTTTTTTCATTTTTGTTTTTTAAACTATTTAAAATAAAAATGTAAGACAAGTATAATTATTTAAATAGTAACAGAGAATCTTTTTTTTCCCCCACGTACGCAAGTCATATTCATTCTTAGATTCTATGAATAATATGCCTATTTCAGCATTTAAAATCTTATTCGTCTTGTAAGGTATCTTGATTATTTTTTCCCTTTTTTTTTTTTTGAAATAAAAGTTCAATAAACAATCTCCTTCGAATAATTCTACAGCTAGTGTAAATATCGAAAAATCCCATACATTTCTTTTAGTTTCAGGTTTGTTTTCCTGTAAAAAATTACCTGGAATAAATGCATATAAAGAAAATCTTGAATAAATATTCATTAGTCCAGAAGAAAAATTTTGGTATAAATACATGACATTAATTTCTTTAGGCACATTTTATTACTTCTGTGTGCTCAAAACCAGATAAGAAATTCACAAGTTACATTGCACTACATCATAAAACGTCAGCAGCAGCAACAGCTTTAATCATCTAACAGTCAAATTTTTCATTCACTTTTTATGCTAAATTCAGAAGGAAAAAAAAAAAAAAAAAGAAAGAAAGAAAAACATAACCCAACACTAATTTTGTATTTTATAAATCATCGATAAAAAAATCTTACCAAAAGAGAAGAATTTGAATTTCAGAGCCAGCGCAACTACTCATCTGTCATCATTTTTCATATATTATCCAAAAATGAAATGACGTCTAACATTGCATTTAGGAATAAATAAAAAAGGGTGCTGAAATTTGCTCCCTACTCAGACTGTTGGTAGAGAGGTCAGAGTCTAGCAAACTAAAAGAGAAATCTTTTTTGGGGGGTCCACTCATACATGCCCTTCTGTCAGATCGTATACCTCGTTCATTCAGGACACGTGACCTTGTAGGATTTTTACGCTTGTCTTTTACGTAACATTGCATTTCTTATTACCCCTGTCTTTCCCTTTGCTTTCTTGGTTCAACAGGTGCTTCACCGCGGTTTTCAAAGAAGTGTCAAACCCCCTAGAGAAAGAGGCATACCTTCACCTGGTGTCTTGGGTAGGAGGGGAAGTAGCCCTGCGGTGGGGTTCCTGGTTAAATAAAGAAAAGTAAGGCGCGTCACAGCCCCAAAATGACGCCATTGTATGCAAAAGTTGTGGCTAAATTTACGACAACTATTGTACACAGAGGTTTGGTGTAGGTCCAAAGAGGGAAAATGTTATTGGATTTAGGGCAATTTTTATTCACTTCGCTCGTTTGAAGAATGAGTTAGAATACAATTTTGAAAGTAAGTAAAACATAGCACAAGTGTTCCGAAAAATCAAGTAAGGAAAAAAAAAATATTATGATTATGATCAAATCTTATAAAGTTTAACATTTCTCCATGGAATTTTTATAAACTTTCACTTGACGGATTACCAGAAAAAAAAAACTTAAAAAAATCTTTTAAGTTTTTAAGTGAATAATGTTACAGTTGCTAAATTTTGACAAAAGTAAATCCTTATAAAACTATTAAAACTTATAATATACTGTCTGTAGCTTATATATAATATAAAACCTTAATCTTAAAAGCTTTTGATTTTAAAAAAAGTATAAAAAGCACTATTCGAGAGTTTTGGTTTGGTAAACTTTTAATCTCATTTTAATAATTATTTAATTTCTATCCCAAACTTTTTATTAAATATAAGAACAATTTTGCTGTCCTGGTTCGGGCATGGTTGTTTTTCCCTTCTGTTCTATCTGTGAGATGGGGGAAACAGCCACCCACCCTGTAAAAAGGGGTTGTGCAAGCGAATGTGTTTATGTGTCTTCATTTGAGCTTCAGATCATACGGCAGAAGTCTGACTTCTGCCTTCGGGTGCTCAGGGATCTTTACCCTTAGAAGCTATTGCATCCCCTTTCCATGTTAACATGACATCATCATCAACAACAATATTTGTTAGGTGAGTTTTTTTCCCTTTTAAGATTTATTTTAAGTTACTTTATTTTAAACCTGGACTTGGTATATATCCTGTTCAGCATTAATGAAAATTAGCCTAGGTATCAAATGTGGAATTCAGGACAAAAAGAATTATTTCCTTGAATTAAAAAGAAATGAGCCTATGAAGATAAATAAAAGGGGAAAAGCTCACGCTCTGCATTGTATTAAATAAGCATTAAGTCTGGATAATGCCAGAAAACTGTATAAAAGTGTTTTTTATATTGGAAATATATGACTATGAATTTAATAAATGACTTTCATTTGATTTTAAGTATGAAAATCACAACAAAAATAAATTTTTAATTAATTTAATGTTTTTTATGACAATAGATTGCATTGATGATCTTTGTGTTGCTTTTAACACAAATAAGAAAAAGTTTGGTATAAAAATAAAATGTAAAAATTGGGATTATTTATTCATTTTGTTCTTTTAAATTTCTCTTTATTGATTTCTTTTAAATATCTTCGTGTTAATTTTTTTTTAAAAAACTAGCAAACAAATTCGTTGTTTCATTGCAAAAAACTGATAAAGAATTATAGTTTGAAACTGATTTTCCATTAAAGTTTGAATCCCTTAAACAAGAAGAAAAAAAAAGCGGGATTGGGGTGGACTAAAAGGATTTATTTCCTTTAAAAATAAAATAACTGAATATAAAGAAATTCTTTCTAAAAACCTATTAATGGATACACGATCTTTCGAATTTTTCCTTTATAATCTTAATTACTAAATTTTCATGAATTTATTTCTTTGAAGAATAAAATAACTGAATATAAAGAGATTCTTTCTAAAAACCTATTTGTGGATACACTTGATCTTTCGAATTTTTCCTTCATAATCTAAGTTTCTAGATTTTCACAATTTGAAGTCGAACTTATACAAAAGATTTTGTATCTGCTGGTTCAGGGAAAACAGCTGACGTGGGAAGGGAGTAAGGGACAATCTTTTGGAATTTGTTTAGGTAGGGGAGCAGGCGAAGGTTGCGTCAATCGTTAAGTCAGGTTTGTCGTAACGTTACCTGGCTTTTGGATGTTACCTTTTGTTCGAATTTCTTTTCTCCTTTCCACAAAGGAACAGATAAGAGAAGATAGGAACTGAGGTTCCTCCTTTCTTTTGTACTTAGATATCACCCCTGTGAAAGCATACGCAGCTGAATTCTAAAGGAAAAATGCATTTACTGCAGTGCCAGAGGCTTCCTTCCTCTTTTAACTGACTTCAATGCCCTTAACCAAGTTCGTGAAACTGTCTTTCATACGAATAAAAGCTGTGGTTAAATAAATGATGTTAGTGACAATTCGTGACTTAGAAAAATAGAAGCACTGGTTACATGTTTCCGAAAACAGACAACAAGTTCAAAGTGAAAAGAAATGCAATCCATCATTACGGAGAGAGATGAAAACATTTAGGGCAAAATTTGAATTCCAAGAAAAAAGGCCAAAAAAAAAAGCCCTCCATGTTTACTGCAAATCAAAGATCTAGAATATATTTTATATATATTAAAAAAAAAAAAAAACCCACTTCCCTCATTTCTTTCATTCTAATCTCATATCTTTTTTTTTCTATCATTCATTTTTTTTTAAATCTCCAATTCCTTAGCTTTTTTCCCCCCTTTCCGCTTTTTTTTTCTTTGGAGTGGTTCCACAGAGAGAAATTTATTAATCATTTTTCATAAAATCTAGAATCAGCTGCAATTATTTCGTTATAACTTTAAAAAAAAAAATCTTTAACATATGCAGTCATCTAGCATGCAATAGCAATGAATATTCAAAAACTAAGTAGGAACTGTAAATTTTTGTGCTGCTTTTATTTTTAAATTCCCGATTTCGCGGAAGAAGATAATGACTGATAACAATGAATTTACAAAAACGAAACCGGTATCAAAAATGCTTCAAAGTAGGTACAAAACGAAGTATTAAAAGGCTAATCACTCTAACGGCCTTTTAACGATAACAAATATAGAGCAGCGAAAACTGTAATCATAAAACTGATAACACTTTTCTGACAGAACACAGGTCAAACCCGTAATCCAAAATAGAAAACTATTTTTAAGAATCAAAAACTGTTGCGCTGCTGCTTGTCATAACCTAAAGAAGAAAAAAAACAGTATGATAAATAAAATATATAACTTTTAGTCACAGAAAAACAATTTTCACGTCTACAACTAGCTCTTAGAGCACACACCATTCATGAGAAACTTGCGCTAAAGCATGAATCATAAGTTAAACCGTTTAAAGAAGGCTGTGAGTAATATTTCAATTGATTTTTTTAACATCTGAAGTATATTTCATTATTTATATATATATATATATATATATATACGGTTCTAATAACAACACATGAGAAAGTATTCCATTTGTTCTAAATTTTACTATGCAATTACTAATTATACTTATTAATACATTACTTTTAATTCATTTTCCACAAGCCTTCTTTCAACCATAAATTATGCATGCTTTTGTTCAGTTTTTGGTGCAAGGACATAAACATTTAAGAACAATAATCACACTTAACAATATACGTATAACTAAAATCACCAGTTGACTTTTAGCTACATTATTTACATTGTTACGTATATAATATGTTTAAAATAGGAATGGGTTTCAAATCCGTTTTCTAAGGGGGTTTTTTTCCATAAAATAAAACTTGCGTAAATAAAACAAACTAAATTTTTGAATAAATTATAACTGCCATATTATTTATTCCATAAAAATATTGTGTTTAAATATTTTTTTTCAATTAGAGTAGGTCGGTTACCACACAATGTTTTCGCAAAAGATTTAAAATGTTGTATTTTTTAACGAATTACGAACGTTCATAAAAATTATATACACATAACATTTTTTTTTTCCGCGATTGCTTATAAAACAAAAACCGGGAAAATCAGCAAGGCAAAAATACAGTTTAATTTTAAGCTTGATTTGCCTTGCTTTTTAAGTGAATCCAATTTCCTTGAAATCCAAAAGGAGATTCTGGCAGGTACATTTTAAGTACATATAGTTCTAAAAAATCTATTTAAGAAAATAACAAAAACAGAGGTCAAAAGTAAACAAAAAAAGTAACATTTCACCAGTATTTTTCATCAGTTACAACATATAACACACATTTAAACACAAAAATATGCTTCACCAAGACTGGCATGTTCATTGATAGATTAGTCATCTAAAAAATGTTGAACTTTCACCACTTTACAGCTCCGTGCTTTTTTTTTCAATTCAAATAGCTCAGCTGCGAATTGATTTTTTTTTCTAATCCCAAAGTCAAGTTTTTTTTTTTTTTTTTAAAGACAAACTTATACTCATTTTCTTTCCTTGGATGTACATGTAAAATAGTTCGTTCAATATTTCAGCAGCTTCGCTTTTAAAAAGACTTTGAAATATTTCAGCTTGGAGACACATTGCACTTTCTTTTCGAAAAAGATATCATGTACATTTTCTGCAATCTCATACAAAACTTACCATTGAAATAAAACTGGATAGACTGTACAAATGGGAATTTACAAGGAATAAAGAACACGACTCAGATGCTAAAAATGTAAATTGTTAATTTGCCAAATAGATATAGGTGAAAACAAACAATCATCACATTCTTCTTCTATGATCAAAATTGATGGAGAGTAATAAACACTTACTAACCATCACTGTTTGACAGTCTTGAAATATTTGGTTCAATGGAGGAACATTTCCAATTTAATGTACCGATTTCAATTCTTTTCTGAGTCAGTTAATCAGTCTTCTAGATATGTGTATTGGTGTGAGAATAGCGTTCGGTTTCCTTGTAAATTTTACTACTAGAACAAGAATCGATGTGTTTCATTTACAGATGACACGAAATGAGAATCAGAGTGAAAAATCATACCGATAAATTAAACCTAACTTTATACTTCTACCAAAGTTTTTCCACAAAGCCAGATGGAGAGATGAAAATCAAAATGGACTCAGAGAACTCTTCGTCCGTTCACTGTTGTGGATGTTCTCCCAGATGGGTGAGCTCAGGGGGTGTAGGGCCCATAGTTAGCCCAGCCTCTAACTTGGCCTTATTTTCTTTCTTCCACTTCATGCGGCGATTCTGAAACCAAATTTTAATTTGTCTCTCTGTGAGGCACAGAGCATGAGCGATTTCGATACGTCTTCGCCGGGTCAGGTAACGATTGAAGTGAAATTCTTTTTCCAACTCCAGAGTTTGATAGCGGGTGTAAGTCTGTCGTCCTCGTTTTCTTTCTACACAAAAACAAAAACCAAATAATATTTTAATAAACTTCGATTTAATATAATAGTTATACTGAAATAGTAATAATATATAATCAAGTAATAATACAAGAAAAGTACATTAAAATACTTTAAGAAAAATTTTAACTTTTAAAATACTTTAAGAAATATCTTTAGAAGTTTGGAATAGTGTTTTAAGTTCTAAACGTATTATTGCATCTAAATTAATCTCATCGCATTAAACACTTTAGAAAGAGTTACAAACTCTCTTTAGAATATCTTATGTTTATTTATTTTCTTTGATATTTCTAAATGCTAAAAGACCTTAATTATTTTTATTTATTTTCTTTGATATTTCTACATGCTGAAAGACCTTAATTTTTAAGAATTTTTTTTTTGATTAATAAAACCAGTTTGTATATAACTTTATCCACTTTCCTCAGTATTAAAGCTGATTTGATTTTTGTGGCTTTCCTTACTTAATATTTCTACCTCATTAGTACCAAATCAAGATACAAAACCATACCACAGTTTATTTCCTCATTAAAAAAACATTGATTCAAAAATCAGAGGATTGCGTTGATAAGTGATAAAAACTAAAAATAGATAATCAAGACAATTCATTGAAAATTTGAACTTGGAAAATATATAGATTTTATGACCGTAGCAGTTTAATATCAAGAAAACCTTTTATATCAATATCATGGAACCAAAAAATATATTAAAATCGTTTTAAGTCTTATTAGGAGAGTTAAAACTGGACGCATAGAGATTTTCAGTTCCTTAATCAGAAAGACACTACCCACTATATAAAAAATAATAATAGCAAATAAACCTCCTATTTAAAGCGCATTTTTCCTTTATATATCGCTTTGATGGTTGTAGAGAAAGATAGATATGAAAGATTTGGATAGACGGCTTACATTTTTCACAGTGGTTTCCCATTAATTTCTTAATTTTTTTAAATCAAATATCTCTACCCTCTTTATAGGGGAAAATGCAGTATTATTAGTCTAAAAACATTAAAATATTTATGGGGGGAAAGTATCAAATAGCAAATCCAGCTGTTTAGTCGACGTTCAAATGCAAATAAATTATCCAGCAAAAGGGAAATTGAAGGAATGTACAATTGTATAAGGATGAAGAAACAAAAAGCAATAATTTAAATACGTCTATATTTAGAAGATATGTTAATTTCTTGAAATTAATACGAGACTTTTTAGCATTTCTTTCAGCTTTTTATTCTTATTCCGCCCTCCATTTTATGATTACTGAATGCTTTGTTTTTGATCTTCATTTCTTCCGTTTATCCTTACAATTTCTCGCGTTTCTCAAATAAATCACTCAGAAATACTCAAAACAGGCTTGATAATGTATTGCACGCATATTTCTGTCAAATTCTTGAGAACATATTTTATTCTTTGGATGTAAGCTTATATAAAACTGGAAGCTGTAAGAATTTTTGGTTGTCATAAATATTTTATTAATCATCCTACAAAAATAAATCTAAAAATTCCAGAAGATTTTTAATTTTCTGCATACAAAGAATAAATTTTGAAAGCTGCGTTTAATATGAATTAAAATTCAGGTGATTTGCATGCTTTTCTGGCGAACTTGGTAAGGTAAGCTTGCGAAAAGAGCATTTCCACCGAGCCCATTCTTTGCACAGGGTAGTGACTTTCTCCTTTATCATTCTGGGCCTAAACGAAGAAAATTGCATTTGAGAAATGTTAAAAAGTTTTCTCTTACAATAAAGAAAGAAAGGAAATTAAGAAGCAAAGCGTGTTAAAACTTAAAAATGAACGTATTGCACGCCTAACACTTTATTCCCAAAAATTTATAGGATTTTCTAATTTGAATTTTATTTATATTTAATAATACTTGATAATACGAAATCTAATCATTTATCTAAGCAGAGAACTGTTTATGATAAAATAAAATCTATTTAGAGAAATTAAAGTTGTAGTAAATCACTAGAATGCACTAAACTACACTCAAACCGATGTGATGTCCGTAAATTGGGAGTATAGATTTTTTTATGATGAATTACACCAATAACGGAAAAAAGAATGATTTCTTATCAATATTCTTAGGATGCTTTAGACCTATTCAGCGATAGACCAGAAAAAAACATTACCTTTATTTATTATTTACTTTTTATAAATCGAGTCTTTTTTTCATACTTTTGATGTTTTTGTATTTAATTGTTAATAACTGTTTTTTTTTTTTTTTTTTTTTTTTTGCGGAAGCGGGCCGAAGCTTATAATGCTCGTTAATAATTTTTAAGAAATTTATTGTTATAGAATTTTAATTATCTTATTCCTACATAAAGACATGTTTTAAGAATTTTTTTTTGGAATGGTTAACCAGGACACCTATGTAAAGAATTCTCGTAAAACAACCTTCATTCTGGAATATCCAAACTCTCACGAAATCATTGCTTCCAATTATAATTTTTATTTTAAAGTTTAATCTTCCCTACATCAATTTTGCCATGCTTACCAGTCGTAATGAGTTTTGAAATAGTAAGTTGTTAACTGAACTGGCTTTAAACTGAAAAAGGGTAATGAAATAAAAGCCTGAATCGATTCATTTAGAAAGGGCATAACTTTTTTTTTCTATTTCTTGTCATTTTATTTGATGAAGGGTGTTTTTTTTTTTTTTTTTTTTAAATTTCAATAATTTCCATTTTACCCTGAACCAAACTTGATTAGATTAATATTCAATGTATTGCAACCACTGTTTGTTATTAATTATAAACAAAAACAAACATTTTTAGTGTTTCTCAGTTTTATTGCGAAGAATGTTTAACATTTACATTGAGGGAAGACAATAATTTGGAAATGAAGGATATTTGAAGAACTTTTTGGATCTCAATTTCTCTTTGCTTGCAGTCATAACTCTCCTTTGTTAAACATACAAAAGACTGTATAATTATTGGATCCTCTAATCAAATTTTATAATTAATAGGTTCGTAACTTAAGTATTTTCATTAAAGCCTTAATGGGTACAATTGAAATCGGCTCATAAAACAGTTTTTCGCAAAAACCGATAGTCATTATAGTTACTGAGATGAATATTTTGGTCATAGAGGAAAGTGGCTTTAACTAGATGGTACTATTTTTAACCCGGAACGAATATTATTTTATTTTCAATAACTTTTTTGAGTTGCCAGAATTAACTACTTGGCAATGGGGTCAAACAAAGAAAAAGTCTCGTTGAGGTTTATATTTAATATTCTGTTTAAGAAAAAGGTCTTCTTACGCCGTTTAATAATTTTAAATAAGAAAAAAATGAAGTGAAAAAATTTAAAATTTTTATTAAAATAATTATCATTTAAATTTAATAATCATAAAGAATTTTAAAATTTTAAAATAAGATAAAAATGAAAAGTTATTAATATTGAGACTTCGTTAAATTGAATAAGACAGTGTGATAACTTTAAAGCTTTCTTTTTAAAATTTAATTTCTTACCTTGCAAGGGACCAGTCTCCATTCAGTATCAAAAGAAACCTTCAATTTTCCCAAATAGTTGTGGATATTCAAGTTAAATATGGCTGGTCAAGGGCACAAAGCTTTAAAAGACGTACTTAAGATGCTACCGCTTCAGCAATTTCTTATTCATTTTTTTAGTTACTTAACTACTTCAGCTATATAACGTATGAGAAAATTAGAAAGATCTATATTCAGCTTATCTAACTTATAACTATGAAATTTAATCATTTTTGATATTCAAAGATTTTATAAAGTACCATTTAAAAAATTACATTATATCAAAAGAAATTTTATATAGAATAAAGATATTATAATTTGATAATAAAATTATTATAATTTCAGTAATATCATTAATTTAAATTAATATTGTTTTCAAAGGAAAGCTACTTTTTCCATGTTTATGTTCATTAGTAAGGAGCGTATGTTTTGTGACTATTGAATGCAAAAAATTTGATAAAAAGTTTTATTTTTTAAGCTTTATTTTTAACAAACTTCTGTGAAAGAGTTTATATAGTTTGTTTTTCTCCTATTGCTTCAAGAGCTTATTTCAACAAATATTTGTTACATCAAGAAAAGCTCTACATTGACGAAGGGGGGAAATTGCACAGAGAAAAGAGAAAATTCCAAACAAATTAATCAATCTTTTTTTTAAAACAGGGATTGCATAAATAAAACTAGGAAACACTAAAAAAGTTATAGCAGATGAATATTCTCTTTGCCAACTCTTTTTGTCTACGGATACTTCAATTTTCAGTAAGATATACGAATGAAGGTTGTTTCTCAAAGAATTTGAAAAATGGTCGGTCCTTTTCTAACACAGAACAAGAATACTGATGTAACTTCGAGGCTTAACAGTTTAGTCATTGTTGCCGACAGGTTTCGTATGTGGGCCATAAATCTCTCATACCCTCTTTCCCTTTTATCTTTACCTGAAATCGGAAAAACTCCCCGCGGTCTGGCTGCCTCTTCTATTCGGATACTGTCTTGTTTGTTTAAACCGATCCCCTGAAGTAGTGAAGTTGCTTCTAGTCAATTGAGTTGTTTGACTACAGGAGAGGCAGACCCATTTGTAGAAATGAAACATTAGGACTGAAATTCGGACCTGCTTAAAGGTAAGAGCTTTGCCTTTAAAACAAAATATGATAAAAATTTCTATTGAAGTTTTAATAGCAGTCTGCATCGTAAGAATTTTAAAATAAATATAGTTTTATGGCAAATCTGTAAGTATTGAACTTTAAGCTACTTAACTGCGATTAAATGTTTCAAAATAAAAATTTATTGTTTTGGAGGCAAATCAATATTTCTGTCTCTTCAGCAATTTTTTCAGGTAGCAAGCTATTTTCATGAGTACTTATTGAAAAGAAAGAAAAAAAAAGTAATAATAAGATTATTGCACTGTAAGGATAAAGTCTGTGAATTCTACTATTAGTATTATTATTAGAAAAATATGTCCTTGTTTTTGAAAGCGATGCATCTTAAGTGCGTCTCATAAGCTTGCAGGTCAAATTATATTTTTCCTTTTGTTCTTTTTGTATCATTCTTCTGGATGGCAAACACAAAAACCACTTTGCTGTCTTTTGCTTAGTATATCACAAGATTTTTTTGAAAAAAAAAATCTTTGCTCAGTATACCAACAAATAAAGAAACTTGGTCCTTGCTTAGTATGTCAACTCACTCTTAGTATGTCATAACCCGTCATTTATAAATATAAATTAATCACTTGCTTAGTATTTCGGTCTACTTTTTCCATGCTAAGACGCTCTTGTTTCTTTGCTAAATATATTCAAAGGCGGGTCCATGAGGCAATAATTTTCTTTTAAATCTATGCACGAAATTCTTCACGATTAGTGGTAATTAAGCGAACAATTACACAATCAAAAATTTGCAAGTAACTGCGAAGAATAAAACTTATTTATCAGAACATAAATTTTGAAAGCATATTTATTCTGTTATTCTTTTAGCTAATATGCACACGGGTTTGCCAGGATACATGCACCAAAACAAAAGTAGAGCATGTCAACCTTTTCCCATTCACACCATTCCCTGCTTCTATATTCCAAATATATTGCTTGTAATCAAAAATATTCTTCAAATGTGTATGATAAATAAAATTGGTCAATGAGGCATGATTAATTTTAACCAAAAATAATAAGCGAAATAGATTTATTTGGGAAGTTGCAATTAAATGTTCCGGAAACATTCTTTCTGAGTGATTCTGGAACATTTAATTACTTGTGAGCTTCTATTGAGGAATCAACCATAAGCATACCTACTTTTATTCTCGTCTATTGAGAGGAAGAAAAGGACGGAACTCATATTTTAAAAAGTTCCAATATACACTTTTATCGATCTCATTCATAATTTAGTCAGCATGTTTGTATAATTTAATTAGTCAGCATGTTTGTTTGTTTAATTTCCGACAAAATCCATTAATTTTTCCTTTTTATAGTCTTTATTTAAAACTTTCTATCAATCAAAAATTATTACAATAGTTTTGATTCCTTGTCACCTTATTTTTGTCGTTCCAATTACAATAAATGGAAAAATGTTAGAGTAATGAGATAGTAAAAATTACAAACAGTCAGTGATTTTATAGAGTTCAGGAAATAAAGAAATAAGCCATTTTATTTACATTTTATTATCACTCTGCAATATAATTGTTAGTTACAAGTATATAAACAGATCAAGCATTTTTGGTTTTACCAGTATTTAATATAGTCTAGCATCAATCTCATAGAAAAAGAAACCATTGTAAGAAAGTGAAACGGTACACATCTTCTAAATCATTCCATAAGAAATGAGAGTCTTAAAAACAGATGTACAAGCATTGAATAGCAAAATCAACCTTAGGAAAATTACGCATATTCATTTAACTTCAAATGGCATGATTTTGTTATTGTCATAGCTAAAAGTAAATTAGTGTTTAAAGAATTTACATCTAAATGATGTATTCATAAATATAAAAAGAAAACGAGAAATTCCAAATTAAATTCAAAAGCAAAGGTTTTAGTCTTTCTCATTATATTATTTTAACACGATATATATATATATATATATATATATATATATATATATTCCCTTTTTATAAGCTTTTCGCTATTCCTTTCACACTTTTTCACATAAAATCAAAATTAGGACTATTTTTCACGTCAAGTAGATCTCTAGTACATGAATAAACATCCATTTATCTTTATGTCGCTTAGTCAACAGGTGAATCGAATCCATTTATAAAAATTTCGACAAAAATGAAATGCTGAGCTTGCTCGAATGCCGATTTGTCACTTCGTCAAATTTTAATATACCTCGTGGATGTGATTTATCGCCACGATATTATATATAAATCGAGTCCAAATGTTGAGGCTCGTACGAATGATGGCAGCACTTGCCGTTCCTGACTTTTTATCATCGAGACTTGCTCTTAAATTGCAAACAATAATCACAGATGGTCCCCGGGACGCATGTTATTAGCATAGAAGCAAAATACGAGAGACATTTTCCATCTAATCTCCCCCCATTAATCTTCCTCGCAAATCCCACGATCGTCTTATCTCTGGAACTGTCCGATTCCTTTTAATCCAATTAAAGCGGCACTGACGGTGCATTTCATAATTTAGACGGATGGCTTGACGCAGTTAATAAGAAAGAATGGCTCGGATACGAATTTTTTCGGAATATTTCAAACTGGAGAGGACGGTGTTTGACGTCGGTGGGACCTTTTCCCTGATTCGCTCGTACCGGGAAATAAGTTGTACAGAGGGTGAGGGGGAATTTAAAATTCCATCCAATAAATCACTCAGAACCGCTGGAGGGGACTGTATAAAGATATTCCAATATGTATTGGTAGGTCGATTTCACTTCAGTAAAAATGTGCATATGATATTTACATTTCTGTCTAGATAACTTGATATCTTTCAATCAAAGTAGGAATTAATTTTTTGAAGGCAAAGTGCTAAATAAAATAATAGCAAGGATACAATGCATAAACCGTATGTAAAATGAAAAATGAAGTGATAATTTAGATTTTGAAACTTGAAGTAACTATGTCAATATGTTTATTGTATTCCTTCTTTATCAATTTTACTTCAGTAAACAGTTTAATAATTCAATATTCTTATTCTTGTTGATGATGATATTGTTACTACTTATGGTATGGTTACTAATTCCTTGATTTTCAAATGAAAAAACTCTATGAGGCTTTATTTTAATCCAAAAGGTTTAACTAATAAAATATTTACTTAAACAGAAAATGATAGCAATCAAAAATTTACCTAATATACACACAAAACATTTTAAGCAGCTGATTTGTTCCGTTTAATAAATAAATTTTCCCCTTTTTCGTTTATTTATTTCAGTATTCGCCCGATATAGAGATAGATATAAATGATAAAAGAATATCACATTATTTTTAAATAGCTATATTTTTTATAACCCACACTGATATAGTCTACCTAAACTAGGGTATAAAGCTTAGTATAGGCCAGTGAAAACTATTATAGTTAGTGTCGGTTGAGGGACAGTAATTAGAATACAAACAAATTGAGACACTACATCTAATGGTCTATATATTTTTTATTATTGCTCATAATTCAATGTTAGTTAACACTTAAATCTTTTATATTTTTCAAGTATTTTTAATAATTACAACAAATCTACTACAATTTATGTCTGATTTCTTTCCTTATTTCGTTAGTTTACAATGAAAAATCCCCTTCTGTCGTTCTCTCTCTTTTTCCTTCAAGAAATATTTTAATGATGAATCTGTTTGATCTATTTCCATGATTTAAAGAACACCAATTCATTTAATCCCAAACGTGATTTGTGGAATGCCCCAAAGTGTGGAAAAGAGGGTGGAATTTGATAAAGAGCCCGGAAACCGTGGTGGGAGTAGGGTGAAGGGAACAGAAGAAAAATCTCGCCGTTGCTAGATAGATGCTCTCAATGTTTTGCTGCACGTTCATCATGAGGCATGATGATCGAGCACCGGAACCCATGATTTAAGGCAAAGAATGGGAAAGATAAGAACTGGATAAAATGCGAATTTCTCGCATCGACGGCACTGAAAAAAAAATATTAATAAAGATTAAAAATTTCGGCCCAATAGATAGCAGTTTAAATGTTCGATAAATTTGAGTACTTTCAAATGGCATGAACTTTTTTCCCGCGCTCTTTGGTGTTTACTCTCCCTGATTTATTTGCATGTTGAAATAATGTGACAACGACAAGTCTTGGCGGATTTCACTTTTTCTTTCACAAACTGATTTACGGCTGAAATCTATGGAAGAAAGAATTGCAGATAAGCATCTGTTCGTTAGAACTTCTAATAGGGTTCGCAGTTCTGACGGTTTTCTATTGGTAAAAACATACCTAGAGTAGAAATTTATTATCTTAAACGCAAATCTGGAAAATGAGCTTTTTTAAGTACAGTTTTAACACGAATTCTAATGCTCTGAGTTCTTGTATTTTTGTTTCTTGTATATTTTGTTTGAACTTAATTAACGTGAATTATTACATATAAATTCTTTCGACCGTTAAGAATGGATACTTTAAAGCTAATGTATAAGAATATCTGAGTTAACTTCACATTAGCTCAGCAAAGTAAATATCTGTTAATATACTTATTAAAGTACCAGAATTTCAAAGAGAATTTCAAACGAAGTCCATCGCAAAAGAATTGTAAATATACTAAGATCATAAAAGATTGTTTCTTCAATACTTTTTTAAAAATAGAAACGAAGTTAGATGGACTGAAATGCATCTTTAATACTGAAAATGTTTGCGAAAATGAATGGAAAAAGAAAACATATTATACTCCCTAAGTAAAAGACTGTAATGTTCACATGTAAACCAAATGAAAAGTTATTAGAGACTCGGTTCAAGCAATGTTTAAATGCAGTATCATTGAATTTTTCACCATCAATCCATTTTTAAGTGATTCTAAAACTATTATTTCGCAGGAGAAAAAGTATATTCAGGCTGCATTCTAGAATTACCAAATGTGTGTACTTCTTTCATTTCTCTTTGTGAACTGAATTTAAAATTTGAGCTTCAATTTACAGAATTTCTTTTCTTTTCCCCAGCTGTTCAAAGAGCACAATAGAATTTCCTTACATGTTTATTTTAAATTTCATCTAATACGAATCGTTGCAGCTTTCTTTTCAAAAATATAGATTGTTCAACGATCTGGAAATTCATCAGGAAAAAAAATTAATTAAAGTAAAATAGGCAAAATAAATTCTATGTTTCAACCTTCATTTAAAGATCGTTTCCTTTTTCTAGAAAAATATAAAATATTTAGAATTGAGGAATATTACAATTTAACTACAACAAAAGACCTTACTAAAAGATTCGACATCTGAAATGTCGAATCTTTAAGTAGCAGAATACTAATTTTTCATACTGTAAAATAACGATTGTAGTAATTCGATTTTAATATTTTATTATAATTTCCGTACTTATACATAGGTGATCGCTAAGCAGTCCGTCATTTAAAAAAATTCTAGAAACAAAGCAGTAATCTCGTAAATGTTTCATTAGTATCGATTCTTCTTTTTTTCCTTTTCTACAACGTACCTTAAAATTTAAATAATATCCTTTTAGACAATCACTTTCATGTCCTTACATTAAGAAGAACGGAAATTAGAGGAAGAAAGAAAAAAAAAGCTGATATCTTTTTTTAAAAAAAATGAAGGACAGGTATTAGAGGAGGGGGAAGGAGATAGATATAACAACAGAATTCTTAAATGACTTAAAACAACTATTTCTTTCACTGCATATTCAGTTTGAAGAGTTAGCGATTTTTATGAAACGAAATGGGTGTGGCACCGAAAAAAGAAAACTTCGGAAAAAGAATAATGTTATGAACAATTACTTCAAAGTTAAAAAGAAAAAAAAAAATGTAGTTTTCGCCTAAGAAATGTAAATTATTCTCTAATAGCCTGTTTCTAACTAAACTCATCAGCGAATAGCAACTCAGTTGATCCTTTAATCACTATCTAACTCATCTGATAAAGTGATCGCAACTTATCTTTCATCATTTTTTTCTTTCTTTTTTTCTTTTCGCATTCGCCAGTGACCAGTACTTAATGAATCGAAGTAATGTTAGGGGGACTTCCTAATATTATCTAGCGTTTCAGAGAAATATGCCAGCAAACATAATAGTAACACTTTTCAAACAGATTTTGGAAATGATAATCATTCAAAATACTTTCTTTATTTCACGAAATTATTCGTGTTTTCAAAAAGATGTTTAAACCTGTTAGAAGAACAAAAGATTTCTTTTTTGAAAGGTTTAGATATTAATCAATCCTCGTTGTATTTATATTAATTTATAAATATTGTTTTAACTTTGAATAAAAGGTAATTTGGTTTGTTGTTGTTCAATTCATCAATTTTTTTAGATATTAAAGTAGGATAAAAACAATATAAACTAAAACAAAATTTTATTACATTACTAAAACAATAAAGAGCACCAAAGGATAATCTTGATTTTATTTTCTAACTACTTATTTCAGTTAAAACAATTCTTCAAATTAAAAAAATGTGAAAGTTTTCGAAAATATTTTGCAAATAAAAGGGGAAAGGAATGTTTGTATGGGGGAGGGGATCTCAACAACGGATTTTCTTTGACTTAATAAATTTAAGTTAAAACTATAACTGAAAATAATTTACCTTTTCAATAAATATTTATACTTATATTCTAATTATATTAGCATAAATATTAGTATAATATGTCTATTTATACTAATTACAAAAAATAAAACATTAGTTCAACCATTTGGCATATCTACTAGGCAACGAATTTTATGATACGCACATATAATTTATTAATTGACAGCTAGATTTTTGCACTATATCCAATATCTAGATTTCGCGCTCAGTTTAATGGGGGAATAATGATTTTACAAACGAATTTAGTTCTATTACTGTCCTATCTAAACAGAATTTCTTTTTTGAATCCTTTGAAGAATTTGTATAATAAATATCAAAGTAAAGATTGCTCACATATCTTAATATAAAAAACTAAATTTAGAATTTCACAAGTAGTAAGGAAAATAATATTGTCATAAAGAAGGCATATTATAGTGCTATAGGTAACAGTTGGTAATAAATTTGAAGGTATAGTATAATAGATATGTACCTACACGTCAACAAATAAGAAGAAAAAAGAATTTTAAAGTACCTGAATAATTTTGGAGATTAGATGTTAGTATAAAAAACCTATGTTTGATGCACATTTTTATACGCCGTTTTATGATTAGCATATGAACATAATGCTAAAAGAGCTTGATTAGCTTTCTTAATATAACGAATGTTACTTTTTGAAAGTTAGTCTTTATTTTAATTCAGGGGTATTATTTTTTTTAAATGTCATATAGGAACAGATCTAATAATGTTAAAGGCATCGTTACGAATTCAAATTGATTGATCCGCAGAAACAAATAAATAAAAATAGGAATCAACGTTTATGAGATTAAAATTGATATCATGTTGTTTATAAACAGTTTGATAAACTTATCAATAAGGTAATCAACTCAATAGGTCTTACATGTATTCAAAATGGTAAACATATTCATTTTTCATCGTCTATTGTATGAACTTATATTTTTCGCTGTGGTTGCTATAAGCAGATCAATGTAATAATATTTTATTATTGTAAAAAAAATAATTTACAAAGCACTGTATGTCCACCCTTGCGTTTCTTTTTTTAAAAAAAACCATTTCGAATCACAATATGATTAGCTGTTTTTAAAAATATATTTCTCATTCGCAAAATGAAAATATCCAATCCCATCTAAGAAAAGTTTTTCAAAATGAACAAACTGTCATAATATTAATCATATAAAGTTTGCATGCAAATTATCTCGAGAAAGTATTGATGATGTTTGAAGAGCAATGTTGCAATCGGATTCTCATCCGAATAATTTACACATTTGAAACTTACCCCGACACATGCAACAGCGTAACAATCTTTTTGATATGTTTCCGCAGGCAATCACGACTTATGAAATAAAATCGATCCAACTTCCATTACTCGGCGAAATCGCTTTCTTCTTACTCATTAAAATATTTTCCTCTTCCAATCTCCCCTCTCCTTCCTCAATATTGAAGGACAAGAGGAGCGGTATAATTTTGTGAACATTAAGCCAATACACCAGCTGGCTGATTAGGCAAGCAGGGTCCAGATAAATACTGAAAATTGGAAAATTCCGATTATTCGAAAATGGAAGTGATAATGGATCGATTAAATTAGCAAAAAAGAAAGAAGGCGCGGGCGGTAAAAGATGATTCTCTCTTTCGTTTCCCTCCCCATTCTTCTTCATTCCCCTCTCATTCACTTTGTGCCCCTTCCACCTTTCCTTTTCGAATCAAAAGAAAGAATAGCTTTGATGTGAGACGCAGAACCCAGAATATCCAAAACTCTCCATTCGGCGAGGTACTCTTGATTTTCCCACACTGCCGTCCACGTTCTCTCAACCCCCCCCCCCCCTTTTTTTTTTTTTTTTTTCTAATCATGTTTCCAATGATTTTTTCAGGCAGACCTTGAATGGAATGACACACCTTGCCTTGAACAGTTGTTCCGCGCGACCTTCTTTCCTATTTGGAATTTACTAAAATTCTTTGCGATGCGTTTTTGATTTAAATAAAAAGGAATTTATTGCTTTAGCAACTATTGATTTTATACCAAACAACCCATAGAGGGCTGAGTAATTTCCTGGAATAGAAATACTAACTTTCTATTCATAGAATAATTATTTCGCTGCTTCAATTCTGCTTATGATGAAAATATTTTTAAAAAGTGTTAAAAACTTTGAGTTATTTTGAATAACACTAAAAAATCGATATCCTTCTTGAAGTTTCTAGGAATATGAATATCACTGTGTTATCTTTTTTCTCCTATTGCTAGTTGGTCTTTGAATATTATAGTAATCGATTTTATACGAAACGATTAATTTTATACCAAAATATCCATAGAGAACTATTTGATCTCTTAAACTAGAAATACATACATTCTACTCAAAGTATAAATATTTTGTGGCGTCATTTCTGCTAATGATGAAACTATTTTTAAAAAGTGTTAAAACTGTACGCTATTTTGAATAGCACTGAAAGGTCAATACCTTTCTTAGAAGATTTTGGAAATAGAAATCCCGCTGTTTTAATTCTTCCCCAGTTAGTTAGTTGATCTTTGAGTATTACGATCATTTCATTAACAAGCCTGTTTTATAATTTATTTCTTCGAAACGCGTTTTATTAACATTAGGAATGCTGCCGACAGAATGAATATTTATAATAAAAATACTTGTAGGGAATTAATCTATTAATATAATTACTACTTTAATATTATGATAAAATCACTAATAACTTTAAATTCAATTAAAATATAAATGCCCCCGTATTGTTCTCCAGCAACTGCTTTTTAACCAATTTTACAAAAATAAAATTCACTATTTCTCAACTAATACGAAACTACATAATTATTCATACCAAAATATTATTTTAAAAAACTATACAAAAATAATTTAAAAGAATAGTGAAATGCAACACTATTTAAATATGCAAAAAACACCAACTTTTAAAGCGCTATAGTTATATTTTCGTTCATTCTTTTTTTATTCATCTGAAAAAAAGCACCAAATAGCATGAAACTCACATATCAGTTTTGACTTTTTATTCCTTAGCATTCACTTTTTTTCAAAAAAGAAATGCATACAGCAAATTATATTGTGGGAAGGAGATTTAAATATTGTATTTATTTCCTATTAATCCTTCACAGAACGAATTCAATAAAGTACAAAGTAGCTTAAAACCGTCTATACTATTAATTTTTATTAACTTCTCAACCACCTCATTACTCCAGACACATTCTGCTAGAATAAATCATTTTTTGAAAGACCTAAAAAACAATGGAGTAATAAATATCAATTTAGGAAGCGCGCAGGCCCAGATTGTACAAGCTCATCAACAGATGTGTACTTAACGATGTGGGTAGCACACGCTTTCGTTTTACAGATTCTTTTTATCACCTTTATAATAGCTCAAGCAGTGGGTCTCAAACCGGTTTTTAGCTTTTAAAATGACTTATTAGCTTCGCAGTAGCCTTTGGAACTTATATTATCACCGGATTATTTTATTATTGCTGTGGTTAACTACAATCTTCAGTGAACAATCTAGTCATTACCAGTATTTACGATGTCTTAAAATAAAGTTTAGATCGCGTCACTCTTCTTATCAAGATAAATTGTTGCTCTTCATTAAAGAGTTGAGGTTTTCTATTGAATAAGAGTAAAATTAAGGTAATTAATACCGCAAAGATTTATTACCCGCCATAGTCATCACGAAATAAGTATTGTTCCTGTTGGTAAAGGTCTTGTGAGCGTCTCGTGTCTAATTGATTATGGTGCTAAATTCTTATAACTGTTTTTTCTGATTGATGTTGTCCACATAAAAGCCGGACAGCTTTTTAAGTGTTTTGAAAGATTTGATCTCTCTCTGTAAATGAAATGTATGCAGTTTTACGCGATTTTTCACAATGAATCATGATTCGTTTTATGAGTTGTGAAGCAATTTTAACACCTTTGAACCGTAGATAAATTTCCAACTACGTGCGCTTTTTCTTTCAGTTATAAAAAACGAGACAATTCAAAGGAAAAAATTATCGCTGATATATTCTGTATTGATCGGCGATTTCAAATAGCAAATAACTAAATAAAATAAAAACAATTAAAAGTATCAACCGGTGAATGATAGTTACTGTATTCGTCTTATTTAAATTTGCTCTTGTATATCTGAAAAAAATACAAAGATAGAGTATATGCTACTAAAAAATAGTTTTAAAAATAACAGGCCGAAAAATAACAGATATGTCAATAAGTATCTGATGCATTACTTATCACAACATTTATTCGATTTCAAAATTTTTAAATTCTTGTACTTCTCTTGTTCTTGTATATGCTAATAGTTTTTACTTAGATTTCACTATCCTATGAATTTTTTAATCAATATCTGATACAATTTTAATTCAATGATTTGAATTCATTCTTAAAGGGCTCTTTGCCATACTTCAAGAATTATAATTTGCTGAATATTTTAATGAAGAAAAAAGATTATCTCGAATAATGTATTTTTTTCTGTTACTGTGAAGGCATTTAACAATGATAGTATACTTTATGTAAACAATTTTAACATTATATGAACACACACACACACGTGTGTGTGTGTGTGTATGTCCATTTTGTTAAAATAATAAATGGTATATGCTCCACAATCAAATTAAGATAGTTTACCACAGAAAACTTTTCAACTTTACGGATTTTCAAGAACAAGATTCATCTAGTTAAGGTGATTGCAATTATCTGGAAAAAACAGCACTACAAAGTCCTTAAAAGTACTACTGAAACGTATTCGATCATTAGATAAAGAACAAATCTGTTGAAGAACTAAACTCTTTATCAATTAACCAATCAATTTACATAATTCAGTCATTACAGCTTACAGCATTTGGGTCCGCAAAGAATAGGAAATGATTTTCAAGGACTTTCAGCAAAAGATTAGAGCTATTTGAATTTTAAAACATATCTTGCTTTGCTATTGTCGTATGCTGAAAGGATCTTGCAGTTTTTTACAAATCTGGAATTTTTAATTTGTTCAATTTTCGGTGAGATATAAATGCATCTCTTAAATTCTTAAACCACAGTTTTTCAAACATAAAATTTTATTTGAAAAATTATAAAATCTCACACATTGTGCATAATTTGTTTTATGAAATGTTTCAATTGTAAGATTTCTAAGGAAATCACTCCTAACATTTTCATTTGATTTATTTTGAAACTTTATGTCGATGGAACATGAAATGGATTTATAATTTCAAAATAATAATGATATGGGTTCTAAAATATTAGTTTTATTCCTTGAATAAATCCAAATATATTTCTCCCTGAATATTTTTATTTTTCAAATATATATATTTTGTTTCTAAATTTGAAAAAAAAAAAAAATTATAGTCGTCGAATTTATCTTGGCACCATAGCACAAAATTTATTCAAGGCACTTCGTCACATTCTTATCAATTGCTGTATTGAAAATTGGTTGAATATTTTTTTCATTTTGCCATGAAAGATTTCAGTCACGTACAGAATCCATCAGATTTACTAAATAGAAAGAAACCATTTTACATTTTATCTATACTATATGCCAAAAAGTAAGATTGATTTATCTATTCTGGATAATCTGCTTTTTTTGAACAAGTCAAAACCGTATCATTATTACCGATAATGACATATGTTTAATACAACATTGTATAAATCTGAGGAAATTATTTACTGCTAGGAAGATTTCTAATTTATCACAGTTAGTGAGCATCTAGAAATAAATCTACGGCAAGTAGGATGTGTATCTTATTGGAAAACTTCATTCTGGGAACTTATGAAATGTTCCGAAACATTGCATTTCTTGTTTTTTGCGACCTTGAAAGATGGGAATTTCATTCAATATCGGAGCATCTAACGGTATTATTTCAGGTTAAGAGTAGTGGCGCCATCTGTACATATTTTTTCAAAACGAAAACTCATGACAGGAAGAATATTTCGAATCTTCTTTTAAAATAAATTGAAAGTCCATTAATTATATTTATGCAACCTTATATTAACATCTGCACACGAATATACTTCCAGTTAAAGTTATAGTTTTATGTTTCTCCTTAAATTTCAAGGTCAATAGCCTGTCTCTTTTCGTTAAGAAAACTTGTGGAATGAATTTAATTATAATTAATTTAGATAACAATGTAGAAAACAAGCAATTTCTCCCATAACGAAATGTTTAAAAATAGTTAGGAGATTCTAAATTTAAAATATTAGAATGCTCAAAGTTATTAATTTTGTTCGATTGAAAGTGAAAGACGAAAATAAATTTTTGAAATGAATTTGCCTATGAATTAGCCACATCATATTTCACAGCAAACTGCTATTTAGCAATAAAGAAATGTTTACAATCATTTCACCCTCTTAAAGGCTTTAATGTTTCCAAAACATTTATTTTAAAACAGGTTATATTTATTTTGTTGTCAGTGAGCTATAATTTGTTTTATGAAAATCTCACAAGAAGACTTTTTTTGTTTATATTACAACGACAATCTTCTCTTTTAACTTCCTCTCAGACAACTTCAATCTGGGAAAGAATTCTCAAATGAATAATAAATGTATTGTTTTTTAATATTTATTAATCTCTATTTGTTTGAAAAACGTTATTCAGAGAGTTACCACCTAATCAATTTAGATTTCAACTTCCAATGAATATACTTCTAGATATAATAAACGAAGTTTGTCATAAAGATCTGTACATAAAATTAAGGTAGCACGATAATGAATTTTTCATCATAAGTTATCTCTAGCGTTAAAAGTCTTTCCACAAAAAAAAGTTCCATCATAATAGAGCAGAAATCAAATATCCTAATTCTTATCTTTTATTTCCACCTATCGACTTGCTTGAATACTGAGTTGCAACAATTTCTAAAGAGCTTCTTCAAATGTTTGTTTGTGATTTTTGATAGTGTTACTTTTAGATAATTGCGGTTCATTGTCAATAACAATTTATTTTTTAAGAAGATTAACATCAATTGTTCAGAAGTATTTTCATATTTTGAGTAAAATTCTTACTCAATATTCATTGAAGGTAAACAAGATCTGGCTGGTTTTAATAAAAAGGGTTAGATGATTCTTCACATTTGTTAAAAGAAATTTTCGAAAGAAATTTAGAAACATTAATATTGATTGTTTACCTTGGTAGTTGTTTCGTAAACATTTGGCGCCATCTGTGTGCTAAAAATGTCGAAATAAAACTTACGGTTGTAACTATTTCATTTTAAAAAAATAAAAAGAAGGAAGTAAAGAAGTGGGGGGGGGGAGAAAGTATAATAACTTGGAAAAAGAAAAGTACTATTAGGCCCGTAATCAAATTATTTGCCTCCCATATAAAGAGAATTAAAAAAGAGAGAACTGAATGCACACAAAAAAAAATTAAACGCATCAAAAAAAAAGGAGAAAAAAAAGAAGAAGAAGAAGAAAGAAAGAAAGAAATAGCGTGCTTATTTTTTCGTCGAAAGCATTGTTCCATAAAACATTTGCACTTTTCCTGCGCTGCTAAGCAACCAAACTTATGCGTGCTATCATCGTGCGATGCTACAAAGGAGAAAATAACACTTGGAGACATGGTAAGATTCTGAGTTGGAACACGCACGCAACTTGTGAAAAAGATTTATGGTTTCTAAAACAGCTTTATAAAAGAAATAATTCAATTACATTACTCTGATTCGTTCTAGAAGTTGCTAATTGCAATGAGAAATTTTTTTCATCATGAGTCATTACTGCTTTATTAATTATTGTTTGCAGGAAATGAGAGAGAATAATTATAATCCAACTGATCTTCTTCTAAGGGATTACTTTCATTTTATAAATAAAATACATTTCATTGTATTTTTAAAATATTCAGCAATAAAATACTTATTTAATCAAACACTCTTTAGAGTTATATAAAACAAGTGATGTATCCGCAAAGGATTATATTAATTCAATTTGTGTGTGTGTTATAGATATATTTTTTTTCAGTGATAAAGTAATTTATAATTTTCATGTTCTCTTTGTTAATAATATTATTCTTTTGATCGATTTCGTATAACTTTGATTTGGATCTTTTGTCATTTAATTTTTCGAAGTTGCGCATTGCAAAAAGCAGTTTTTTCATCTTGAACCATTACTGGAGAAATTCGACACTAATGACTGGCATTTTTTAAAAAAATTTTAAAGATTTTATTGTTTTTCCGCTTTCAGAAGTTAGTTTGAGCTTTGCTTTTTGGTGTTGCTGCTACATCGATGTTGTTACAGAGTCTAATGGATTTAACATACACCGCTAGAGGGCATTACAGGTGAGATTCGGGGCAATATGTTGAAGTAACAATTACTATCAAAGATTAAAGTAGATTTATATTTATCGGAAATAAAAAAACAGAATTTAATGAAATTTTCTTTAGACTGATATTATTCAAATTATCTAAGTTTAAAGAATTAATTTCATTTCAAAATAATTTAAAAATATTTTGAATTGAAGTCGTATTTAACATTCTTTAGAATTGTATAAGCAAAGTAACATACTCTCAAAAGATATTATTTAAATTAGATTTTTGTGTAGTTCTTTTTTAAAATTTCCCAGTCAAATAATCTCTAATTTTCCTGTTTTCTTTATATAGTTTTTTTTGTAAATTTAAAAGTGAATTTCTGATCAAAATCAAATTTCTCAAATTTCCATTCAAACGTGAAGATACTCTAGATTTAATTTTATAGTTTGAGCAATGCTTCTTCAATAGAAATAATGCCTTCAGAATAAACATTTGAAGTATCATTTGTATTTTTACAAATTAACTTAAATGAACAAGGGGAGAAAAAAGAACTCTTGCTCTGGAAGTACTTCATCTTTCGAATTGATTAGTTTTGAAATTCTTCCGTGAGTTATCGCAAAATCCAACTAAAGGTCGAAGTAATTCAAAGGTAAATGTAATTTCGAAACTCAAACGGAGACAAGAGCAATTCCTTTTACATAATAGAGTTCAGTAAGAAAAGGTTGGAGGAATGAAGATTGGTTAATCCATCACATAGCCTCCATTATCTTCGAAGGCAGAGAAAACAGGGGAAATTCTTTTCCCTTCCTTCTGCTGAAAGGAAACAGAATTTAATTCCCTCGCCACTGAAGGAATCCAAAACGAACACCTTGGAAAAATATATTCAGGAATGGAAGGAATGTGTAAGTACGTCGGCAATATAATTGAACAATACCTTCACTTAGATCACTGCGAGGGAGGGGAGGATCTTCAACATTTCGATTTTGATACTATATTTCCATATATGTTGCAAAGCTTAGAATAAAAGCCATTGAACTTTCTCAAAATGCTAAGAATTATCTCGCACTCAAGTTGATTTTAAGTCCGATTTAAAAAATAAAAACGATTTAATAATAGCATTCAAACAAACAACCTAAGAGACAAATAGACATAGATTCGTTCTCTCATTAAGATTAAGACATTTATTTATCAAATTACTACAATACTTAACCTATGCGAACGGTACATACAACATAATGCATTTCAGAATTTCGTATTAATAATTAATTAAACATGTCTACTTAAGTGGTTCTGCGGTACTCAGCCAATCAATATGCAAGAATTTACGACAAGAGATAACAGTATTGATCTTGAATCAAACTCACCTAATGAATCGATAACTTAAATATTCCGTCGCAGGGCGAATCAGCTATCCACATAATGACAAATCAATACCTACATTAAGCACTGAGATATTTATTAAAAATTGAAAGAAAGGTGCCATGTTTTCTTTAGAAATCCGTCTTGTTGTGAAGGAAAATTGTATAATGCACAACATTTGCTTTAGGAAAAGTATTTTAAATTATATCTATGTTTCAATAGCCTGTTACAGACATTCAGTAAATATAGGCATGTAGTTGTCCTTAATAGAAATTAAGATTTGGCTCATTTATTTTGGTAACTAGACAAATGAGAAATTAACTATATTTTATATATTACTTTAAATTTTTTTAACTTAACTTTTTATCATAAGCATATAGAATTAACTGAAGCGCAATCAAATAATTTTTTTTTACAATCTAAAAGATCACTATTTTTATGCTATTTGTACATAAAGCTGTACTTCACGAAATTAATTAGAAATCGTGCATAGCTTTCAATAATTCTATAATTTTTGTGAATCATAGTGACCTATAACAAAAAACATTTTTTCATATTGCAAGTTTCGTCATTTTTTATAACATTTCTGTTGTTGAATAATAATTTCTTATAAGCTTAATTTACTAAAAATTGCTCGAACAAATTCTAAGTTCCTATCATTACTTTCACTTTCTCTGTTCCTGCATGACAATTTTATCTAAAGAGAACTTCGCAGTTTGCTCTTGTCAATTGAAAGCCTTTTTTATAAAAGTTGTCTAAAACCCTCATTAAAATCTGTAGCTTCTAAGTTATTCATAACATATAATTATTAATGTTATCAATAAACTAATTAGAATAAATTCTTGTTCATGTAATAACAATAAATGTACCATGCTAATTAAATTTGAAATTATTAAAAAGTCACGTGTAATATTACGACATTATCTTCTATGGCAGGAAGACATGATAACCAAATAGACAAGGTAACTAACTAGATGCTGTACAATCTCGGGCAAGCTACTGAAAAGTAAGAATTTTTTTAACAGTATTTTCTAGGTAGTTTAATTTGCAAAGACCATATGATACTCAAATTAATTAAAATTTAAATCGCGTCTTACCTGAAGTTCAGAACGACATTTAAAAAAAAATTTTTTTTTTTCGCGTTTCTGTATTTTCTTGTTAATTAAAGGGATTCATTTTTTCCCCAGTTTGTCGTCTGACTCACAAATTTACTTTTCAAATATTGAGATTAGACTAAAAAAGTTATGAATATTTTACTTTTAAAAAATTTAAAACTGCTTTTATTTTTTCATTATATTATATTTATTTATTATTATGTGTGCTGGACTACGAATGGAACTATTTTGCAGATAGAAGCTTAAAGTACTATGTTATTCCAATTTGTCAACTGCAATTTAAAAAAATCCCTTAGAAATAGAAGGAATCTCATATTGATAAGGGAGTCCCTGATGTTTGTATAACCTATCCCCTGCCGAGCTTAATAGCAATATTTAATATTGCCACGTGTTTATTGTAATATTATGTGAAATAATTACTTTGAATTCTAACAACAGAAATATAAATTTAAGAATTTTAAATGATATTAATTGAATAGTTGAGGATTCGTTCCAGAAATTCAATTTTAAATTTTCAGACTGGGGGAAAAGGGGGAAAACATTCTCCCACATCAATTTTGCGATTTCCAGCGCCATCTATCGGAATCACATTAAAGTGTATAATGAAATTAATCTCTTCAACGAAAAGAAAGTACTTTATAATCACAATGTTGCTTTCACGTATTATTTATATTATTTTTTTTTCAGAATTCAATAAAAAAAATTTCAAATCTTTCTGAAATATAAACAACTAAGACAGAAAATATAATCTGTATCGACTAACTTAAATATTATGAAACTAAAATAGAATTTCTCACTGATGTCTTTCTTACTTTGCGAGCAAAGTATTTTTTTTTTTAATTTCAAATGATAAATCTAAAATTTATTTTCAAAAACAAATAATAATAATAATATTTTTTCCAATATTTGGTTTATTTGTTATTAAAACTTTAACGTACCTTAAAAAAATGAGTTAAACAAAATTTAGCATCTTTATGATTTAAATTTCCATTTTTCGATGCAAAAAACTAACAATTACAGTGAAATATTAACAATGCATGAATAACCGGCGAATATACTAAGTAGAACGAGCATCATATTGTCATTGGTTGCGTACGTTTGAAGCTACAACATAATAAATGTCATCTGAATAAACTATTAAGTGTTCCTCCAACTATGAAATGAAGAGAAACACCATCATTTACGTCACAAAGTGTGCGGAAACTTTTTTGTTTTCTTAAACAAGAGGGTGATTCCTAAGTTTTTGGTTCTATGAGGTTTCTTGTCCAGCTGAAGTGACGAAATAGCGGTATGTAGTAGCTTTCATCTTGAAGAACAGGAGCCAATGAACGTAGAGATAGGCGTGGCTACAGCGTTGCTATGCGTCGCATGAGAAATGAGGCTAAAATCGATTTATGGAAGCGCGTTAGATTGTTTACACGAGGAAGCAATGCAGTGTTAGCTGTGCAAGCTTGATTTATACTGACTTCTTACCCTGCACTATAAAACAAGCTTAATAGAGTTTTATCTCCGCGTACTTTGCTTATGCTTTATGGCTGCGAAGCTCTCGGATTTCACACCACAGTCTAATTACAACTTTATTTGATTTAGCTGACATCTCGCACACTAAGAACACCCGCCAAATTAAGAAATATTGCATACTACAGGCTGGCGAACTTAATCATATTTTCACTTACGAATATTAAAGAACAGAATTCAAGAGTGCATCAACCAATCAGAACTCAATTCCAGCTTTATAATTAAGTTATTATCATTACAGTTATGAGAGATTTCAGACCTCCTATTATAATTGAAATTCGCATTTCCAAATCTGTTTTTATTTTTTGCTTGCATTAATTTAAAAATTCCTCAAATTAATTTTTTATAACTTTTCAGTTAACTTATCGAAGATTATATGTTATAAATTAACTACATTCTTCCTTACTTTCACTGAAAGAAAACAATAGAAACAATGTTTAGAAACAATATTCTCTACATATGGGCATAGGTTTTAATAGATAATTATGACATAAAATAAAAGACAGAGGGAAAATTATAGAGCCCTTTTGAAATATTTTTTTTTCTGTTTGTCTACTTTTGAAGATTATATTAGCTTAATCCAAATAAAAAGATTTTTTTGATTAATTTCTTGAAAATATTTAATAATGTGTGAAATAAATATCTGATGCTTTATTCTTCTTATTTTTTTTTCAGGTCTTAGGAGATACAGTACATATACTTTAGTTGTTTTAATTCTCAACAGATGGAGCGAAAGTCATGCTTATGAACTATGATACTATGAAAAGAATTTTTATTCATCAATATTTCATATAAACTATATGTAAATAGGTATATAGTATATATGAGACAAAACTCATTTAGCTTTTCATGAGCATATTTTTTTCAATTTTTGAAGAAGAAGAGAACTAGTTCTATATTTGAAAATGATTCATAAGGAACTAAATATGAAATTTAATTTCTATATCAATCTATTTAGTCCAAATAATTAATTAATTTCTCATTGATATTTTTTCATAACACATTGATGTTTTTATTTTCCTCTTGAAATCTATTTGCAATTATCTAATTATAAATTTCTTACTGACTTAACTTTTCGAAAACAATATATCGTAAAATTTAGAGTTTCAAAACAGGCTCCCAGACATCAAATGAATTTTCAAGATTTATGCGAAATCTCTTCTGAAATGTGTTGCTTTTCAAAACTTTTTGTATCAGAGAAAGGAGGAGGGGGGATAGGGGAATCCTTAAAATAGTTGCAAAATGTTAGCATTTTAGATTCATTATAATTTAGTCAATGAAATTGATTTTTTTTAAAGTTTTAAGTCGCGAAAAAATAGAAAGGTTTCTTTCAAGTCTTGAAACTATCAATTCTAAATATTTCTAGAACTATCTACAAGATTTTGAATCCTATTTACAAAGGAATGATGCAGTTTAAAAGAAAAGATAAATAATTTTATTCAAATCGCAAGATGGAGTTTTGGAAGTACAACGGAAACTGTTTTATTATTATTAATTCAATACGAAAAAGTAAACAAGAAAAATATGAAAAGATTTTCAAATATTTCCAAATTTGAAGAATATTTGAATGCATTTTGAACTAAATAGCATTTTACGTATGTATATGGATACGGTAATATGAGGATGTGGAAAAGATAAAATCTGATAAGAGGCTCAATTTTTTGTAATAATACAGTATTTTATACAGAAGATAAAAGCAATTATTTTCACTAATATTTATTTATTTTACTATTTTTATTTATTTATCACTATTTTTGATTTTCGTGAAATAAAAGTAATAAATAAGTCAATCAGTAAACAGAGCACATTTGTTCAATTGATTTATTTCAATTAATGCGTTCCATATCAGATTACTAATTACGAATTTCATCTCTAAGCATATTACATTTTTTCATGAAGAGTAATGAGTTGTGATAGTACTCAAATTTAATATTTAGCTCAGTTTCATAGCTATGGTTATTATTAATTTTTTCATGTTTTTATGAGTTATAATTTATTTAAAAATGCAAATGTATTTAATTATGGAAAAAGCTGTCTATGGCATTGCTTTGTAACAAAAAGCTTTCTGTTTATTGAAATTTAGATAACTTGAATGAGCATTTATTTTCTCAAGAAATTTTTTGTAGCATTTTTCTAATCAGAGAATAATCTTCAGGACAACTATGATTTACTTTCAAACTTTAAAATTGATATTGTCTTTAATTTAGAAATTATATGTAAAAATCGAATTCAAACAAAAATTAAAATGCTTTCAAATTAAGGATTATCAAAGCGGTGCTTTTATTAAGTATCAAGAAACGGCATTTATTGAAAGAATTACTCATTTCAAATAGAATTTATCGGCATTCATTGTTGGGAATAAGTCAAAATTCTCCTATTTATATCGGCAGCATCCA
>JAPMOQ010057673.1:1393211-1544199 GCA_026543055.1 Argiope trifasciata | reverse complement strand
TTATAGATAAATTGCATTTACTAATTAGGCCTAATTTATCTCAAAGATTCATCAGTTGCATTAATTTAAGGAACAGTGGTTAGAGAGTTTAAAAAAAAATCTGCTCAATATATATATATTTATTTAAAGACGTATCTCAAATCACATTAAAGTTTTTAAAATCTGAATCAGCTTTGTAAATAAAATCTGATCTCTAAAACCCTCAAAAGTAGAACAAAAAAAACCAACAAAATCCCCAAATGTGCTCTTTGCGCTATGTACTAAATCAAAAATATGTGTTACATTGTAAAATATGTTATTTCATGTATTATAGCATGAAAAAAAATGATAAAAGCTTAGTTTGAAATATTCATTTTTATTATTCCTCCCCTCCTCCCCCGGTATTTTAATATAATTTGTCTGAGCAAATAAATGAAATCTCATTTTAAATTAGAATATAGCATTCTGATATAATTATTGATACAAACATGAATGCTGCTTCAGAATGGCCGTTAACCTACCTAGCAGTAGAGGATTATGAACTATTTCAGGCCTCTCGTTCTGCTTGGGATACAGAGGGCCACCTGTACCTTCTTGACATAGGGGAGGTTGTACGGGGGGCAGAGGGGGCGGTGGAGTCTCGTAAGGTGATAAAGCATCGTACTCCTCTTGTAGTTCACCCCCACACTTTCTTTCACAATCATCTTCGCAATCATCCAAGCCTGCGTTGCAAAATGAAGGTTAACATACCATAGTAGAAGGTTTGGTTAGGTTTCGTAAAAAAGAAAGGTGAATGAAATGTTCCACAGTTGAACGCGTGGTAAGTATGCCTGTTAAGATGCATGATGCAGAAAAGTGGGTTTCGGTTACCTTTTTATGAAACTTGACTATGAAATTATTTGCCTTGCCAATAGAAATAAGGGTATCATTGTAACTTTTTTGTTCCTGATGAATTTTGAAATTGATCAAGAAATGTGTAATTCACTTCGGATTTTTACACGTTATTATCTCTATCAAAAACTTAACAGCCAAAGGATGAGAAGATTTTATTATAAATATATAAATTAAAACTGCATTATAGGCTATCTGTACACGAAATGAAGATGATTGACACTGAACATTTTAGAGCCAAAGAAATTGATTTGGTAAAGTTTATTTTCAGACATGCATCATTATTCACTTAAATATATTTTTGATGCATCAGAATACGAAATTTTAAATGAATGACGGTAATATGTAACCGTCTTTTGAAAAATTCTTGCTCAAACAGAGCTTTCAATTTTCAATTCATTTAAGGGAATAGAAAAATTTTAGAAGTCCAAAAACTAAATTAAAATATTCAATCTCCTCATCTATATTACTAATTATACTGAAATGTTCAAAAATTGAAATAGCTAAAACCTAGCTTAGGCATACACGAAATTAATATTTTTTGACGAAATGAGCAGTTCAAGAAATATTTGGAAGATAAACAAAGTTAAAACCTCTTGCAAACCTCCAATCTGACCATTTTCCGCATATAACCTTTACAGCTGTCTAAGCGATCAATAGTCCTCTGAAGCATAACTACTGTTTCCGGAATTGCACAGAGCTAGTTCGCGTGAGCCTGTCAAGTTCAGCAGTTTGCTTTTCTAATGAACTGATTTACTAGAGTTTAATTTACTTTGTGGGCATTTCCATCAACAAAGATTGAAACCTCCTTTTGTTTCTGTAATAATTCCAAAGGAGCATTTATTAAGAGTAAGGAATATACTACGATAATGTCCTTATACTTTTAATAAAAATGTTGAAATGTGGACTTCATTTTTATCTTAGGGAAGAATTCAGATTTATTTCAAAAATTATATTGATCCTAAATTGTTATTGGTATTTTTTTGTCCTTAGAGATGTATGATAAATCCATTATTTTAATGACAGTAAACAATGAATTAAATTTTTAAATTTTTATGCGTTCAATCCATGCAGACAAGCTTGTATTTTTTAAAATTCATGAAACAGAATCTATATTAAAAAAGAAACTTATCATTAGACTTAGAAAAAATAATTGTTTTCTAGTCATTAAATTCATATCTTTACAGCAATTTTTAAAAATGCAATTCACCTTGCAGAACATACATCTAATTTTTAAGCAGCAAATCTACATTATAAATTTTAACATTTGCATGCATATTAAAGAAAACTAATTTATATTTATATGCAATGGGATAATTCATTAAATATATCTCTCTTGCTTTCTGTTTGACGCACAAAAGTTGATATTCCCGTTCTCTAAATGTTAAGAAAACAAATTCAGCAGGGAATAGCTTTATTTGAAATTAAGAATACCACTATTAAATTACAAGGGAGGGGGAAGGAAATTTGTGCACCTGAAATATTAATTTTGGTGTATATACTATTTTTTAAAATAATAATTCTAAGGGGGGGAGATAAGGAGGGAAGTAAAATTTTTTTATTATTATTTTTAGATTTAGTAAAACTAATTACTACATTTTGATTAATTAATGCTCTTCTTTCTTAATTTTTTTTACTTGCTTTTATAGTATTTTTTTTTCATTTTTAAAATCCGAAATTACCTTTTCTTTATTGAAATAAGTTCAAAACGCAATATTCATAAGGTTACAGTATTTCTTATCCGGAAGAGAAATCTGAATACAAACATTTAGTTGAAATTCTTAGTAAATTTATTTTGAACTGTTGGTATTAAAAAGAGGAACATTTCACCACCTTTCTCACTGTGCATCATATTATATTTGATATCGCAGCAAAATATTTGCGATAGATTCGGCATGTCTGAAACATGAACTTGACGTAAAATAAAATGCATTAACGGGGCCATTTAGAACTAAAAAAGGAAATAATTTCCATTATGTAAAGAACACACAGAAAACAAAGAACGTAAAGCGTGCAAGGCAGGCAAAAATGATGCAAAATAAACATACACACCATAGAAAAAGAAAACAAAGAAAATAAAAATAAAAAAAGGCAAGAGCGGTGCTATTTTGGCTGTTTTGGGGCTTGTATTTTTATTCTTCAACTGTAATTTTTTTTTCTCTTCAGTTAATTCATTTTATATTTTACTTTTTTTTATCGGGGCAAGTACTTTGAAAACAATTTTAATTATATCGTCGTATAAATAATCAATTCAGCAATTGATAAGCAAAAAATAGGCATGGCTGTGCAATACTGAGCGCAAAATCAAATAACAACTTGTATATCCGGAAAGAGAAACTGAAAATAACTTTTATAATTGATGAGAATTAGTGTGCAAACTTTCTAATATAGAAGGTTACATTATGGTTAGTTTTACTACTGCAAGCCAGCTATACATTTAACTGCATTAATCAACACTTTTATTCCCTTTTTTTGTTTTGTTTTTTACTTTACTTTACATTTAGCTGCTTAGCCTCAAGTAAATCCTGCAAGTATTTGATTCATTTTGTTTGGTGAATGTCAGAGAAGAAAAAAATTGGTTTATATTTAAATATAAGCTTTTATTTCATTCTAACTCAGAATATAATAATCTTGTAAATTGTTTATTCTCCTTGAGAATAACTCCTCCAAACAAATAATTATCTGATTAGTTTTAAAATTTATTTTTATTCGAATTTTTGAAATTTTTTTGAAAATTTAAATATTTGATTCACTAAGAATTCTGAAACGTAAATATTAAAGCTTTTATAATAACTTTTTGTTCTTCATTTTAAGTTAAAACTTGCTTCTTAAATAATTTGACAGACATATTCAAATTGAAATGCTAAGAAAGACAAAACAGACCGTTAAGGAACTGTTGGCCATAGGATCAAAGAGTTATTTCTAACTGATGAACAAGATCCTGTGAACATCCGAAACAACTTCATTTATCAGTTCGTAGTGTTTGAAAATACTGAAAATCATTTCTTTAAAATGATTTTCATCCCCAGAAATTTTATAACACTATCATTTAGTGTGACTCTACATTTTTTTATTTATTTTGTGAGTGAAAAATAAACAATTTAGAATAAATGTGAAAAACTGAAAAAAAAAAAAAAACTGGCAAAGTGTGATCGGTCCCGAACCCATCTTTATTATAGTTTTCATATCAATATAATATTTGTAAAGATACGTACTAAGCCTAGAGCTAAATTAAATTGCGTTTGCTAAAGCTATAAATCGTGTGAGTAAGCAGCAAATGTAGCAATAATTCAACAGAACTCAAGTCATATGGTTGTACATAATTGTATCAGATTATTTTATCTGTATCATTAAGAATAATGGAATAATTAGCTTTGTTTTAAAAGAATCGCACGAAATTAGTAACAGTTTTCTTTATAGGAATATTTGTATTTGATCAGTTTTTTTCTAATGTATTATTTATTTTTGTTATTTAATTCAGTGCAATTTATATAATATTAAACACAATCTTAAAACTGAAGAATTAAATTTCATGCGAAGTTATAGATGAGCTGTATTCTCTCTGTTATAAAATTATAATTCCGTCAGTGAAGATTTATAGCCAGATTTCCTAATTCTACAATTTAAAATCTATATAGTACACTACTCTTTATGTTACTTATTCCTAAATTAATTTTCAATAATCTTTTCATTTTTATCTAAATAAATACAAAAGATTTCAAAGTAAAAATTCATGTTCGATAGTCAATATTTTTCTGTTCCCAATATGTGAAAGTGTTTAGTAAAAAAAGTGCTTCTCATTGTGACATTTCATCTTTCAAAATAATAATAATAAATATGATACAAGACAAGGGAGGAAGTTTTGCCTTTTCTATTCATAAATGAAATGTATAAGGCTGACATTTTAAAAATATTCAAAGAATATAAGAAAGACAATACGAATCATTTTTGTTTTATCATTTCTACTTTACAATGGAAAAATACTAAGTAATTACTTATTGACACTTAATTTCAAATTATACTTGCTTTCATGCTTGCATGAGATGTTACATGAAAATAAACAGAATGTGAGTAAACTGAATACATTAAAGAAAACAGTTTTTATTTTTTGTATCTAGTTGATTATCAATATATTTATTTCATTTTTTTTTTTTATTTTACTCTTTCTTCAATTTTGAAATGGTCAGCTGAACATTCCCAACACTTTAGTTTCATTCTAGATTTAAGTATGTTCATTGTACAAAAAGCATCTACACAGAAATGCGATGAATTATTTTAAATGAGAAATTTTGTTCTTGTGGAGTTTTAGAATATTTTCACGTACTCCAAATTCAAGTCCTCTTTCCATGGGAGATAAACGGCACTCTCCAAAATCGATGACGAAGCCTTTCTTTCAACGCATGCGCGCTCTGAATAATTGGGCATTATTTCACTCAAAGACACGGAAATGTCAATGACAGGTGTTAAGATTCCGAAAGAATTTTTAGAGATAAAAAAGGTTAGAGATCTAACTGACCTTTCCTACTCCAAAATAAACTACCGGGAATTTCCTATGGAATTTATTTGTAAATTTAAATCAGCTGCTAAATCTGGTGGTCATAAAATCTTTATCTTAACCTGAATCAAATTGATTAATTTAAATTAGTTAAGTGGCGCAACGAATAAAATGAAAACAAGACGTTTCTGATTCTGCATTTAAGTAATATTATATCTAAAATTTTCTAAAAGGTTTATTTTCTTTATTTATTTCGAGATGCTAATAAATTTATCTACACAGTTATTTTCCTTTTTCAATTTAATCCATTTGTGGAATCCGAAAATAACAATGCATCATTCTCTCCAATAAAACAAATGCAATTGTTTCTATGAAAAATAAGAAGCGATATTTCTTTCTCCGAGTGATTCACTTATTTACCTGAAAACTCAAAAATCTGAGCTTTCTATTAAATATAATCTCACGTAAATAGTAAATAAATCATTACTGAGCTATGAAAATGATTAGTTTACAGGCGAAAAGGTTATCAATTTAACCGGTTTGTTTGTTAATGAAAACTTTCATTCATAAGATTTATGCGTCAGTATTTGTTAGCTATGAAAATGGGGGTGATATACAAACTGCATTTTGGATGTTTTTCGTTATTTTCATATTTTCAGGTATCTAATAGCAACAAAAAGGCATTTTTTTTAGCATTAATGAGAATTTTATATGGCCGCAACGATGTAGCTGCAAATAATGAATATTTATTTTGAATAAAGCTGAAGCAGGGAAATAATGAATTTATCTGAATTTGACAGAAAAGTCGTATTTCTAATCTGCGTTTATGATCCCCATAAAAGTTTTCAATTAATATTTAAATGAATGTATTTTTAGTACCTTAAGATAATATTGCTAGTTGCCCGTATAAGCATTTAGAAGTTTGATTGTCAGTTTAAATTTTTTACCATTAAAAAAAATGACACAGAAGATACTACAGTAACTTTTGGAGTTGGATTATTGAAATAATATTTTCTGTGGAAAGAAATATATGCGTTTGCTTACCATCAAAAGCAGCCATTCTCACTCTGATATTGTAACTTCACTTTGTTTTCAGGTAGTTATCAATTGGAAAGAAAAACGCACTATGATATGAACTCAGTGATAGAATTTTTAATTTTAAATAATATGCAATGACTTTCATTTGAAGCAATCATAGTTTTCATGAATCAAGGTAGGTCTCATAAATTTAATGATAGAGAGATTAGATGTTAGTGGTTCTAGTACTTGCTTGCAACTATTTCTTCAATTATGTCCCCTCCCCCCCCCTTTTTTTTTCTTTTAACATCTTGAATTTTTAACAGAATTTCGGGAAATTTTTCAATTTTTGAAATTTACACATTCGAATTATTCTAAACTGAAATAAATTAAGCAATCGTAATGAAATAACAGGAGGTAAAAAAAAATGAAGTGGCAACCTTTTATAATCCTCCCCCCCTCTCCGAAATTAAAATGAAGCTCAGAAGGTGTGAATTTATTAACAAAATTAGGAAAGCGGTCGAGTTAACTATATTGGCTATATTATCGAGCAAAAAAATATGTTTTGAAAAAACTTTTGATTGAAAGTGGAAGTAGAAAGCGAAACAAAAATTCTTTTAAACTTTCACTACGTGCGTCAAGCTAAAAAAAATGATAATCTTCCCTGCAATATTAGATACAGTTATGAGTCTTAAAATTTTATATACTGTATTTGAAGAAAATCACAGAAGTTTTAGCATTTAATAGTACATATGCAAGGAATAGTTTCTTCTGTCAGTAAAATCAAGCTATTTCAAATCATTAAAATAAAGCTGTTTGATAAAATTATTATTTGCTTATATTTTGCCTTTGTGGTAACTAAATACAAATGAATCTCTTATTTTGAAAAGCAATTTTTTTAGCTCAATCTAACTTATTGAAAAAAGCCCATTACATATCAAGCTTAATACAAAATAAAGTTACTTAAAATCAAAATTTAAACACCAATACATATAATAAATTGCAATGTTTTGCGAACATTTATTATATAAATTGTAATGTTTACTATTCATTCTTTTTTCTTTCTTTGCAAACGTCTATTCGCAGAAAAATAATAAAATCATAAAAACTAAAAAGAAATATTAATAAAAACATTTTATTTTTTAGCATAAATTTGCATACATATTAAATGTCTGTTCATTGACTGAATTACTTACAAAACGAAGCAATTAAATATTGATAACGTTAGCTAGGTATAGCTAAACTAATGTTAACTAGAAACCTCAAAAACTAACAACAAAACTATAACTAGATGTATCGTTTAAAATGTGACATTGTAAAGCAGTGCAAAACTATTTTACATTGGTCAACTGTTATCAATTCAATTATTTGATACAAATTTATTTGTTTAATACAAAACCACTTTAAAGCATTCGATATATTCATCAGCTTTATAAATATTTAATAATTAAATAATAAGAAGATTACATTGGTAAAAGTTATAATTTCGAAAGCTAAAACTTTTTGTATTGATCAAAACCCTGATTTTATGTTTTTATAACAGAAAACAGTAGTGTAACTCATTAACATTAGCAACGTAGTAACTCTCTTCCTTTTATTTATTTTCAAAAATGAAAACACTGTGAGAAATAGGCTGCTAGATCCAAAATGTGTTAGATCGATTTTTAAAACTGTCGGAAAAAACAGATTATTGAAACTGTTACAGGTAAGGAAAATTGGAAATCATTGGATGAATATTCCACTAATGAATCTAAAAACAATAGACATAATTAATTTAACTGAAAACGGAAGTGGAAACTTTCTTGCTTAGGTCTCCCCCCCCCCCAGATTAGAAGCTTAAACTGAATAACAATCATATAAAGGAGAAAGTATAGCTATAACATAGAGTTATCATTGAATGCCCCCTCCCCTTCTTCCGATGTTTTTCAATTTCGTTATTAACCAGATATTTGCGCCGCTGATAATTAAATCAATATAGTAATCGGATAGAGGCGAAAATGTATGTTTTTGCAAATAATAATAATAATAATTTTCAATTAAATGCATAAGATGGGGATAAATGTTTTTAAAGCGTTTGAAATTCAAATTTCATGGATGATAAAGGGGGGGGGGACAACAGCATTGCGTTTCATTCATTTCACAGAAATAATTCAATTACTTCAGTGAAATGTGAAAAATATAAAGATTTGAAGGTGATAATAATATGTGATGAAATATGATAATAATACGGGAAAAAACGTAAAGACGTAAAATAAAAAATAGGTAATTCAAAATTTTATTTTAGCTATAATTTTAATGCAAGGATTTTGATTCATAAGTCGCATTGACTCTTAACATAATATTTTAATAACTGTAAAATGTTTAGGTGAAGAAAAATATTCTTATTGCTAAATACAACAAATACCTTCATTTCGAAAGCATTTACTATCATAACCATACTCATGTCGAAAAATAATTTAACACTGAAAAGCAAACTCGCAAAAAATCAAATAATTCGTTCATTCCTTCGCAAATTATTTTAAATACCCTAAATAATTTTGCCATAATTCATTGAAATGATATAAAAATGAACTTAGGGTATTTTATTATTCTCGAACTGAAGAGGGGGGAATATTTCCCTGAAATTTCAACTAATTATAAATTTACCTTATTACAGAATTTAGTAATTATTAGCTGTAGAAAGAGAATATTTTGAGTATAAGCTTCCGTTAAAATAGGAAATGCTAACAATATGCCCATACATTTTAATGATGCTTTATTTTTTTAATTATGTTTCAGTCTTCGTAACGGTACTGCAGTGGAAGTGATCTGTATTTTTTTTTTTATTTAGCCAAAGAAATGAGACACACAGATAGTTAAAAGAGAGAAAAAAATAAAAACACTACATTAAGTATGACAAAAAAAAATCAATACATAAATTAACAAGGAAAAAAAAAAATAACGGATTACGAGCAGTTTAAAAAAAATGCAAATAAAAACAAACGCAAAAAAAACGACACAAAAACTACAACACATTCAATAATAATATCTGCAATATTGCTAAATACGTAAAAATAATGTATGTATTAAATTAATATATTTAGAGATACAATATTAAAAAAACAATACTTCAGTACAATATTATTTACATTTATTTATACCTCATGTATTTCATAGAAAGATATTTTAAAAGCTTATTAGTGTTATTAATATTTATACTGCTGTTGTATAAGATAAATTTCTCTTCTAAAAAAGGCAAAAAATAAAGTAAAGCAAATATCTTCAAATTATTTAATTATGGGGAACACATCTAAATTAACTACAATAAAAGATTTCAAAAATGAGAAACAAAAGTTTGTTTGTTTTTTAATTTTATTATCAGATAGAAAATCTAAGGTATCATGAAGGACTAAAACATCGCTCAACTATAATATGTCTTCATGTCGAATGATACCTTAGTTATTAAAATCATACTATAGCCACGCTAAAAGTAACGACTCTGAAAAAAAGTAAAAAAAAGTTTATTACATCAATCTAAGAAAAAAATTACTTGTAAATGTAATTATTATTTAATCATTTTATTGAGAGAAATATAATATAATTGGGATGAAATTACTTTGAATCTCCTTCAATACTACCATTTAAAGTGATATTTTTCAAATAATGAAAGCGAAGAATGTTTACCGAAATTCAAGCAAAGAAAAACTGGTCTTTGTTCTACTAGTGTAAAAAATTACCCCATTGTGATTTAGGTTTTGGCATTAAAGCTATGCTTATTTTTTAATCCAGAAGTTTTGAATATTAAAAATCTATAGTTATGTGAGTAAAATTTTTCTGAAAAACAGAGAATGCTAAACTTACCGAACTGACTCCTCATCCAGGGATAAAGTGGACTGGGCATATTCCCAGCCTGAGGAGGTTGAACCTGTTGCTGCTGCTGAACTTGTTGCTGATTGGGTGGGGGACCGCCATGATTCTGATACATCTGGGGAGGTGGCTGCTGTGGGGACTGAACCGGACTTTGGCACGGGGGCATGGTATTGGGCGGCGGTGGGGGCGGCGGCCCACATTCCGAATTCACCTGTCGATGGACCACCCCGTTGGGGTCGTGACCCATAGCTTGTTGTTGATGGGGCGGTCCATGTGGAACCGGTTGAGGTTGCATTTTACAGCTTGGGTATTGAGCTGGCGACATGTTTGGATGCTGTGCACCGTTGGGGTCGTGATGGGGCGACCCTCGGCAATTATTCTGACCATCTTGTGGTACATATGCGTTAGGATGGTTCATGGGAGCATGCTGGGGCGGTTGGTGAGCAGGTTGAGGTAATGGCGGTCCAGGCGGTGCCTGATTGCAGGGATTCCCATAATACTGGCCCGGTGGGCTTGGTGAATTTGGCGATGAGGTTATCGGACGAATCTCCAGTCTATCATATGGGGGAAACCGAGGATAAGTGGCCCCCTGCACCGGTGAAGATGCATATTGCGGTTGAATATATTGTCTCTGTCCTTGGTCACACATGTCACCATTGGGTTGTGTGTGAACCGGTTGTCCATTATACTGCTCGACACCTCCAGGACTACGGAGGTCCGGCATGTAGGAGTTGGTATAATACGAACTCATACTGTGTTCTTGATCTGTAGAAACGTAAATGGGAGACCAGTTCTTAAATATAGCCTCGGCCGCTTGCGGACACTGCGCAGATGTAGTAGGATTCGCCGTCGTGAAGCTTGGTAACCACCAGTGGTCTTGATATCATTCAAGCCTAGAGGAGGAAAAATAACAATGTGAATATATAGACACCTCTTCATTTCTTACAGAAACAAGAAAATTTATTTTTAATAAACATATAAGTGCAGCTCTCCCTCTCTTCTTCCTATATACTTAAAGATTATCTCATTTTCAAGGAAAGAGAGGCGGGATCTATCCTTTTTTTCTCTTCTCTTGACAAAATTGGATATTATTATATATGTCATATCTTTTTCATAGTTAATGATATTTCAATTTAAAAATGTCACACCAGCAAATCTTGTAATTTCGCATAAATATTCTTCATTTCAGAGCTTCTTATCATTTTTTATTCTTTTATACTTATTCCTATAGCCGAAAATGAAAACCATAGCGCCTTGCTTGGAAATAAGCCTAATACTACTCGAAATACAGACAATTATAAAAATTCAAAGTGAAAAATAAAAGAGTAAATTATATAAGCTTAATATGGTTCGATTTTTCAAAGGCTTCATATTTCATCATTTGATGGTAACAGAGAAGAATGTGTTAGTGAAATGAATTCAAATTTTCATTTCTTTGCTAAGAGAAAATTAAAATAGCATGCTTTACACTGATAAATATTTTAAACTTTTTTCCGTTACTCGTTATTATGCTCGTATTCATAATTCAAGAGAGAAAATAAATTTACATAAATAAACATTGCTTAGATTTTTAATATTATATTTTATTTTATCGTAATTAGATATCAAAAGGATTTGCTCACTAATTTAAGCTAATTTTTGTCAAAAATTCTTATTTTAAGTGAAAATTCTACAAATTAATGTTCTTTTTAGCTCTAATAAAATTGGTTTTTTAAACTCTTTTATCCTATTCGAGCTCATCATAATTTCAGAAAACCGCCTTTAGAATGTTGAAACAATGTCAGAGAGTGTATTTTAATAAGAAATAAATTTAATTATTCCGTAAAACTGAAATTTTATTGATGGGTTCTCACATTAAAAATTTTCACGTGATCATATATCGATGTAAAAACTTAAGTAAATTTCATTTTAGGAAAAATTGAGTTACACCGAAATTGATTTTATTGGTGATACTTGTTAGATTAAGATTTAAAATTCGTAAATGGTACAATCACGATTTTTAAGAAAATTTCATATGGAGCATTTTATCATATGCATACATTGCATTTGTAGTTTGAAGATATTAGGAATTAAATAAAAATTTGTTCATTTATAAGAAAAGAAAAAAAAAAAAACGCTACTAGCTTATAATAGTATGCAATGATTTCCACAACCCACAATGATATGAACGTCACACAGTAATTAAAAAATAGGACTGGAATACAAATCATATGATTTTCCCTTATTGGCTAGAGTAGATTAAAGCGTGAAAGCAGACTGTTGTAGTGAAAAATTTGTAATTGTCGAAACAAAAACACATTGAATTAATTTAAACAAATGGTTTTATAAAAAAGAATGCTTAAGAATTTATAGTTTCCAAATCATTTTGCATATGATCCTGCCATTTACCGCAATACGAAATTATTCTGAAATTAAAGTAAGCTATATATCATACGCGTTTTCTTATGAAAAAAGCTCATTTATATGCATCAACGATTTCTAATTTCCTCTTTTAAAATAATTTTGTAATCATAAAGCGAAACCAAGCAACAGCAAAACCAGGCTTGAATAACTCAGACACAGGATGAGGGAAAATGAACGAGCCAGACCACTGAGAAAAATAAAACACTTAAAAAAGTGCTGTAAAACCCAAAGTTGATGGAAATCAAAAATTCAAGGTCTTCATCACGATGGTAAAGGAGAATTATAAATTTAAGAAAATAATCATAAAAAAATATAGTCTTGTAAATTTAAAATTATAAAGACAATGAAAATCAAAGGGGATAAAATAAATTAATAATTAATTGCATTTAATGGTGGTAATCAGTACAGAGTAATTCAGGATGATTTAATTGATTTATTTGCGATCAATATAATAAAGAGGCTAAAGCATAGCTTCATAGCTCATTCTGTATACTTTTAAAAAGCTTCCCTTTCATAAAATTTTGAAATATACACACATTGTAAAACGAAAAAATCTATAAAACTGATAATTCAAAGCAACATATAATAGTATATAGAGCTCTGCTCGTTAAATAAATTTGCATTAGATTTTATGCTTTATATTTCTGCAAATATATGCATTGATCATTAGTAAATACCATGCATATGTCAAAATTCAATAATATATATCAATAGGTTTGTATATCGTATTGTTTCAAATAATATTAGGGCTATTAAAACTATATTGACTGATATACCGAATTTTTTACAATAAAAGACAACTGTCAAGAATAAAAGCATGTAGCTCTCAGTTTAAAACAATGTTATGGTTTCTCAAAAAAAAATTTTTTTTTGTCGATTTCTCACTTTAATTTAAGAGCTAACAGAGTTTCATTTTAAATGATTTCAATATTCTGCTTATATTTTGTTTGCATAATTTATGGACGATACAACAATATCTCGATACGCTGAGGTGATATGGAAATACCTATAGAGCCTATAAAAATATATTAATTGAATCATAATTATTAATAAGTGTTTCATTTATCTCAATAAATATGATTTTCCAAATATGACTAGGCGTGGGCCTCAATATAAATATTCAAACTCGAATTAAGTTGTAATAGGATTCAAAGGAGTTTCTTAATAAGCTAATCTACTTCCAACTTAATTTTCAGTTAATACATTTGAACAATTATATTTAATACAATAGATTTTTTTTCAATAAGAACTTAATTCGTTTCTCGATTTTAGTTGTAAGAGTTAAAAGGTTTGATCTCTCCCCTCCACCACACAAAAAAAGCGCATTGCTAAATAAAAATTTTAAATGCCTTTCCTGCTTTTAATTCTGCATATTCCTGGAAAAAAGAAAAAATAATAATAAATTTTTAAAATCCTATTCGGATTTTGAGGATATCGAATTAAAATTTAATAGAAAATCTTAACATTTTAGCAGGAGTTTTGATCATTTTTAATTTAGATTCATATACATTTTTTAAAATTCTATATGAATTTTATAAGTGTATAAATCAAATTGAGATACACTTAGATTGACAAGATCTAAAAAAAAGAAGGGGGGGAGCATATTTTTCCACTCATTGCGTTATTATATAGTACGAGCCCAAAACAATTTCATTTGTTGTGACAAGGACATTAGAATTTCGCACAAAAATTCAGTTTTTAAATTCTATATTATCCTTAAATGTATAAGTCAAATTGAGATTCCCTTAACATGACAAGATCTCAAACAAAAGAAACAAAAATTGGGGGAAAAATCGTCCTTTTAATCTCGTTATCTTATATAACTAGAGCCCAAAACTATTTCATTTGTTGAGACAAGAACAGTAGGACAGCAAAAAAAATTCGATTTTAAAATTCTATATGAATATTTAAGGGTATAAATCAAACTGTAATTCGTTTAGCTTGACAAGATTTCAAACAAACAAAAAATGGGGAAAACATCATTTTCCTCTCGTTATTTTATATAGTAAAAGTTCTAAATAATTTCATTTGTTGAGATAAAGGGGATAAAATTTCTCAAACAAATTTCTAAGCTTTTGTCTAGAAGGAAAATTTAAATTTTACCACTCATTTACATTATTGAAGTTCAAAACGCAACTGAAAAGAAAATTTATACTTAAAGATAAGACAAAACGTAAAACGACTGTTGAAAATGGATTGTCGTTTAAAAAATATCAAAATTTTATTCAGGCTTATCAGAGATTGTAAAATCAAAATCGGCATTAAGATGCAAAACTTTTGAAAATTAAACTAATGAGATTCAAACGAATAATTTAAAGGCAGTATTTCTGACTCTATCTACAAAATAGTAATAAAAATCTGGTAATTATAAGATAACCAGTAAGATTGAACCATGCTTTTGAGACAAATAAAAAACAAAAATTCCTGTTTGTGTCTGATCCCAGCGGAAGAAACTATAATAAAACACACACCTCAAGACAACTGAAAAAACCTCTGCCATAAATCAAACGTTAAAGAAGGCCGTATCTGGTCGCAAAATCTGAATGGAGTGTTAAGACTGCATATAACTGCGGGATCTACCGTTACTAACTCCTCAACAAGTCCTGAGCTGAATTCTTAAGTACTGGTTACCTTAGAAAAGCTTAAGCATCGTAAATGTGCTCACTAGACGAGTTTTATCTGCTAACACGGCAACTCAGAATGGAGGAGAGATATGGAGATTGCGTTGACATTCAACTAACGCACTATCCAGTTCTGTGGGTGGCCTTGATTCCTAATCTTAAAGGATGAGCCATCCGATGCCATAAGATACAATGAACAAATGAAAGAAATTGTTCGTTTATTTACTGTCTGCCGATATTTGTCTACACATTCAGAGTGATAATAAATAATACGGATTTCAGGAGATCATTCAGAAATTCTTTGAATTAGAAACTATGAAATACTGTCCGTGAAAGTGCTTATTTCACTTAATTTTTTAGTAAGGGTATAGTTCCATTATATTTAATTATATGGTAACGTTTTTAATTTGATTAGTATTTTTAATGCTAATATTAATAGTCATAAGGTTATACATTATATATATATATATATATATATATATATATATATATATAACTTGTGTAGATAATTTAAAATGAAATGCAACATTAGCACAAACAGTCAACAAATGCTTGTATTGTTTTTATCAGTATAGAATGAATTTGTAGCTATGCATTATTATATATTAGTTTGGTATATATCAAGCTCCTAGTTTTATTTAAATGCATTTTCTTTCTATCAGTCTTTAAGACACAGTTCAGGCTTGTGAAATTAAGCGTATATACTCAAGGGGAAAAAGATATTTATCTGCTTATTTATGTTGCTATTCTTTTAAAAATTAATTAAAATCACTGCTTAGAATATGCGGAGGATTAGCTTATTTATAACTTAACTGTATAAAAAGTAATCAAGAACTCTTTAAAAGTAGTTTTTAAGAAGAAATAGATTATTAAGTAAGAATAATACAACATGTTCTTGATATCGCTTTCTAAGACAACAATCTCTTTTTAGCACAACGAGAGTGGACTATCGTGCTGCAGTTTAAATTATGAGCTACTATTAGGAATGCAAACACCTAAAACTTAATGTCCGGCATCGAACTTATTTTCTAAAAGTTTCGTTTTTGAATCAATTTGATTAAAAATCCACTACTGTTACATGTACGATATATCAGGGTCAAGTGATTTTCTTCTATTGGAGTATGGACGTTTGAAAAGTAAAATATTAACTGGTTCAAGCATCGTCTTTATCATCTAGTCATAACTCAAAATTTGCAAGTTTTTGTAAAAATAGTCCTTGTACAGATTTGAAATAGGACGTTAACTTAACAAAATTAAATCCAGCTCTTTAGCTAAATAAGAAAGAGGGTTTTCTGTATTCAGATACACACTATTTCCAAAATACACAAAAATTTTAAAAAAATTTCCTCAGTTGATGGTATTTCTGTATAAATCTGATGTTATCATCACCAGTTTTGGTAAGATTGATAAAACTGCAAATGTAAGTAAGTTAAAATATTATAAGATCTTGTTATGGTCATTAGATGAACATCATAAGACGTAAAAATCAAGAAGGACAAACTATTTTTTATAAGTCTAACGGTCAATAATTTCAATAAGCTTGACTCATGTGACCAATTATTCCCTTATTTTAAAAATCAATTACAATTTCAAATTTAAATGCTAATCCTTATTTGTAAAATGCTGTGAGTTTGGGAATTCTTTAGATAGTTGATGGCTCTTCTTGGGCTTATTTTAGATTTTTTACCCCAAAAGTTATTTTGGTGTTATTCCTCCACTTTGCACTATAAAATCATTCATTCTAAAATAATTAAAGCTAAAGAGTTCTGTGCTAACAAATTGATTCTAATAATGCAGATGTGAAATAAAATATTTTCATTTAGCTAAAATCGGTTGCTAAATTTTTGTGGTCAGGTGAACTTAAAAAACATTTTGTCATTTGAACAGAAGATCAACTCTTTTAACCATGCTTGTTCGTGGATGCTAAGTCCAAGATTCTATTATGCGACACATATCCACCCACATAGGAGACAGGTCCTTGGTGAAATGGGGACTCGAACAAGCAATCCACCGTATATTAATATGGCATTAATAATTCAGCGCTCTGAATTCTAATCTCTTTAAAATACTCAAAAGATTACTCTTAGCGTAATATGATTACATGTGATACTTAATGTGTATTTGGTAAGTTAAAATGAATTCAGAAAACGAAAAAAAAAAAAAATGTTACTGTAGTATTTAGAAGAACGTCGGTAAGTTTACAACAGTGATTTTCAAGATCTGTAGTAACCGTGAGTAAATAAAAAAGAAACTAGTCGATATAGGAAAGTTTATTAGCAATGTTTAAAATGTATTGAATTTTAGAGATATTTTCTTTATATCGTAAAGAGTGCTCTGTTTTTGCACTTTTATGCACAATTAAAGGTAATATCCTGCTTCAGATATTTGTCTTGTAAATTATGGCAAGAGAAATCAAATGAAAAATTTCAGAAAAAATCCTTTCCAGGACATAAAAAAAAATTCCCAACAATCATGCTCAAGATGTCAGCAGCACACTGATAACAAGAGGTAAGGAGGAGATAAGAAAACATCTAAGTCCCTAGCGCCAGTCTTAGAGGGTGTCAAAAACCTCTCTGAAAACATTAAAGCATCAGCTTATTTATTTCATTTTTTCAGACTGTAGAAGGACTGAAGAAAGATCTGGGATTCTACCAATGAAAATGAATTGTACTCTTAGGATTAAAAAGCTCAATGTTCAACTAACGAAAAAAAATGAAAACGGATCAGAAATTCGATACATGAAAGAAAATATCAGGCACATAAAAAACTTTCTTTTTTTTCCTTTTCACTCTTCTATTTCTTTTATTATTATTATTACCTTATCCAACCCTCATTGCAGAAATGGCCGTCTGACAAGCATCAATTGCCAATGAAGAGAATTCCGAGCGTAACAAAGGAAGGGCAACTCTAGCTTGTCTGATGAGTAGGAGAGGCGTGACTAATAAAGCGAGTAATTCTTGCCGCCTCTGCACAAGTAATATCGTTGAAAAATTACTAGCTTTATAAAATATAGAAGCAGTTAATTAATGAATGCAATTAGCAATGTCTCTTAATTCGTTTCCACAATCTAATTTCTCAAACTGAGATTCCGCAATCAATCCATTGGATTTAGTACATATTTAAAATTTTACAAGAAAATTACACGCATTTTAGACTTTTAAACTGATTTTAATAAAATAATCCATTTATTAAAATTTTGTGAGTGAATATTTGAGCTTAAAGTAGAATTCTTTCTTTCTTTCCTCTTATAATAAATCTAAAATGCCTTTTTTTTGTATTTATACGATAAATATTTGAACTAATGAAACAACAATTAAAACTATTGCCTTACTTACAGATGTTTTCTAATAAATTAAACAGAAGAGAAATGATATTAATACATAACTCACTCGAAGTGCATGGTTAAATTATTGAATAAAATAAATTTTAAAAAAAATCAAAACTCAACTGCGTCTTTCACATTTTTAGAATCATAAAAAATAGGAATAAAAAATTTAAACTTTACCGAAAAAAAAAGAGAAAAATTTTAAATACTGTTCTTAAGTTGAAAAATACTTCAAGTGTATTGAGAAACCAAAGTTGCCTTTTTGCCTAATACTGATTATGTTATGCCTTTTGAGTCCTTCAATAAATATTAAATAACACTAAAATATATCAATGAGGGTGAAACGTATCTATTACTTATAATTTTTCCACTAAAGGAATTATTATTTATTGATATAATTTATAAAATGCTGAAGATAAATAATGAAATTCAGCAGCAAAGTTTCGGATGATTCTTCGTTTTGATTTATACTTAAAAATAAAGTAATGACAATAGAGCAAAAATCACTCAGAGAGAAAATTCTGCTTAAAATTTTAAATTCAATAACATTGAATCTATCAGAATTCAAATAAATAAAATGTTGAACATTTGCACCGACATATTCACACATTTTTTTAATATTTTTAACACACACACACACACACACACACACACACACACACACACACACACACACACACACACACACACACACACACACACACACACACACATATATATATATATAAAGTTTGAGTGTTACTGCAGTAGCATACATTCACCTTGAGCTGGATATATATAGAGTTTGATTAGAACCTTGTACTTTACTGTCAAGAACGGAAATCGAATAAAATCAATAGCTTTCAGTATTTCGTGAAAATTTTGAATTTGGTGAAACGTTTTTCTAAATTTAAACTTAGAATGAGGTTTGTGCTAGTTCCACACGACAGACAATTTTTCTCCTGCATATAAGAAAGCTTATAGATTAGTTTCGTTGATTATATTTTTAGAAGCAAAAGAACGAATTTTTATGATATATATATACATAGTTCTATAAATTTCTGAAATAGATTTCAGGAAATATTGAATTACATGGTATCGCTAACATGCACAAAGAGAAAATATTTCTATAAAAACAAAATTCCTCAAATTTTTTAATGCAACTGATACACTCACAGTGAATTCGTATAGTATGAGATCGTCAAAATAAAGCATTTTAACATTCTTTAGAATAGTTTAATATATCATGATTAATTTTTGTTGTTTAATATTTCCACCGGATTTTATATAATCTAGCTAGCTCATCGAGTTAATTTAATTTTAAAAAGTTTCTACTCTTTTTTTTTTAAAAAAGCTTAAAGCAAGCTTTTTTTAAACTTTTGAATTCAAGTGGAAAAAATATATTCGAATTCAAATATTGAGATACTTTTCGTGCCACAAAATATAAAAATGAGAACAAACTTATCATTATAAGTTATTACAGATATTTCAATGAATTTTAAGACTCGACGCTTAAATTGTTTGTGAATATTTTAAGAATAAAAGTGTTTGGGAACCTTTATGACCTCAGGATTACGTTAATGCAAAAATTTCAATACTTAACTGCTTACCATTTTCTTACAAACATCTTTCATAAACACTAAAAAGATGGAAATTTCAGTTATTGAGAAATATTCTTCTTCGGTCAAACGCTAAAAATCACTTTAAAAAATTACGCATCATCAAAAATTTCCAATATTCTTTAAAATTAAATGAATCAACTACATCTCCTTTAGTAATCTAAATATAGGAGCAGAAAATATTTTGTTGGCTTTAGTATTTTATAATCTATCGAAGTACTGGCAAAAGAGGGATAAAAAAAATACAGGAAAAAATGCATATTTTCTATCTAATACACTAAATATTATAATACCTGTACTTAAGGGATATCAATCCTTAAATTCTCAAATGGGGGAAAAGTTGCACAAAAAAACTAGGATGCGTGTTGTAAGTAGGATATGTATATCTTCGTGTTCTTAGAAATTTATTTTAATTAATTAATTATTATTTTGAATTTTATTAATTCTTTAAAATTTATGTAAAGTATTACTCAGGAATCCTTATAAGAAGGTATGTTTACATATGGAATTACATATTTCCCATGACAGCCCATGAACACACCTTTACTTCACTATGCTATTTAAAGGATTAAGTAATATGAATCCCTTTATTTAGTTGCGTTACAAAGTTTTAAATAAGAACTCAAAGATACCCGTTCTGCAAAAATATATTCATAAAATGCCACAAAATTTGTACATAAAATAATTTTAATTAATATTTCTGATTATTATTTCTTTATAACAAGTAATCGTACTTTAAAAATCTTGTTACAGTTTCTTGTATCGATTCTTATTCCTTATTATTCAATAAATCTTTAAAATAATCATGACCTGCTATTGATCCTAACGAACCTTTTTCTTTTATTTTGGAGCGCCTTATACCTATTAATAATAACAATTATTAATTAAAATGCAATTATTAATACAATTACTAATTAATAACAACCGGATAATCACATTGACTATAACTTACATATTTATTGTTATGGATATATAAAGCAGAAGCATAACATACATATAACATATAATATGTATGTGTAACAATAGTTGATTCGACAGACCACAAACTTCTTCAAAGCCCTGGCTCATATTTTCCTCCCGCTTTCTCTCTCTCTTTTATTTTTCCTCAACTGATCTACAACTTCTTCGCACGCACCACAATATTTGGTGGAGATAAATTCCATTCTAATTCAAGATTTCGCATAGCTTGCACCCACTGCGTATAAGAAAATATTTCAGGGACTGTTTGGGAAGTTGCCTTTTATTTCTTCTAGTTTGTATCAAGACTTGCTCTTTTAGAAGTGTTCATCGAATATTAATGGGTTGTGATATAAGGAAATATTACTTTGACTTCGCAACTATACAATAATTTGATATATTTTATTGTTTCTCTTTTCAACTATCTTACAAATACTTTTCTTTCATTAAAAGTAGTAACAAGTTCTTTGATCAAGTAAGTGGAAAATAAGAGGTACGCTCCATCGTTTCTCATGCATATATCTTCTTATTTTTGGAAAGCCCATGAAATTAATGATAGCTTACGAACAATAATGCAACTGTAGTAACATTTATAGATATGAATTCAAAAGAGATAGCGACCGAAATATTTTTGTTTTCTGTAGTGTTCCACATTTAGGATTTCTAATGATGGTCTATTTTAAGTCACCGAAAATACCCTCCTACCCCACCCACTAAAAAAAGATTTTTCAAATAAACAGATTGATTCTCTAATACTCATCGCGATGTTCTTATTGCCATTTATTAGTATCAGTGTTCCTTTGCCTTTCTAAAGTATTATTCGATATCGTTAAAAATAATGATCACAATAGATTGAATAGGAATAATAAATTTCTTAAATAAATCAAATCCTTTGAAAAAAAAAAAAAAACCCTTCAGATCGGACACATTTCAGAAAAAAATTCTTCGACGTTTTTCTATTCTACCAGCGGGTGACCGAGCTCCGCTCGGAGAAAACAGGTATCGAAGCTAACTCGAAGATTTAAATTTTCAATTGTGATTTATCAAAACAATACATGCCATAAGAAAATTTGTGAAACCATTGGTGAAAAGATAACCGGTTAAAGTGCACCATTGTAAACTATTCTAAACAAAGTTAGAGTTTGGAAAGGGAACTATTCTATACAAAGGTAAAGTAAAGGTAAAGATTGAAGTGTGTTGAAGTTCAATATTTTTGACAAATTTATTTAGAAAAACCAAACATATATACATACATAAGAAACATATTATAAACCTATAATAGTATAAACATAAAACTTTATTAGTTCGCCATATTGGCTATAGATTGCAGCACGTTACCACTTGAAAATTTAAGTAGCCATTATGGCGAACTAATAAAGTTTGAAAATATTCTATCTGTAACTCCGAACTGCTCGACCGTAGCGCTTCAAAACCGGCGCCAATCGATTCCTCGTGACCAGAAACCCCAGACCCCCAAGTTTACCGGAGTTTATTAATTCTGGGGCGATTTTCGACTTGGCAACCATTCCTCGTATTATAGTATTAGATATGAATTATGATTCCAGATATAAATTATTTCTGAGTGATTCATCTGAAAACAATGTAAGCCAATGGAGACAAATGCTTGCTCATATAGTTCGGTAAATTTTTTTTTCCACTTTCCTATTTTTTTTAACAAAAAAAAAAAAAATTATTAACTGATCAAGAAAGATGTTTTAGCTTAAAATACAAAATTTGCATGTGAGTGTATGCGTGCGTGTTTGTTAAACACATTTTATTTTAATGAATTCCAATTTAAGAGATAGTTATAAGAAGAGCACTTATATCTGTTTTATTGAAATTCATTTCTTCAACAAAAAGGTTACTTTTATTATGATCGATATTGCTTAGTTCGGTACATTAGTGGACTGAAAATCTTGATTCCTCAAGTAATATAATTTTAATTTAAAATAGTGAATCTATTTTCATTGAAACTAATAATCGCCACATAACTGAAAAACTTTGAAAACTGTCGACGGAAATTTATTTGCAATTAATTCATTTGGATTTATGTATGATACTACCTATCATTATATACTTTTATTATTATTCTAAGCATTTAGCACTGTATAGAATGTTTTAGAGCAAGGAATGGCGATTGTACTAGCAGTAAGTAACGAGACAGTTACTTTTTTCATGAACATTTACTATACACAGTTTTAATTTAAAATTCTATCAGCAAGTTAATACGCACGTTGAAATTAAGTTTTAAACTAGGTATTTAGTTTATACAATTTCGATGAATAAATCTGAAATATAACTAAAAGAAGTGATCCAAATGTTTATTTATTTTTTAAATTCCAAGTTTGTACAAAGAATATTCATCAGCAAGGAAACCATGCAAGCTGATTTCCGTCTTTACAATACATATCTAACGATAGATGAGCTAACTTATTTCATACTAACAGCTTCTGGAAAGCTGATACTGTCGGTATTGATTGCCCTTAAATATTTTAATTAAATATTTCATATAACTTGATCTTAATGCTTTCTTCAGCAAAATACTTTAAAGCTTCAATATTCATATAGCAATTTTATTTGATGTTCCTTACAATTCAAGCCGTTTTGTTCATTTTACTGTACATTTCACTTATTCTTAGTCAGATGCCTTAAAATCCGTAAAATAATGAATACACTCTTCTATTTATAACCTTTTAACAATGTAATCTAACTTCTAACCTAAAATAATGTAAAACTGATTAAAATAAACAAAAAAATTAACAAAGAAAAAAAAGGAAAAGAAAAAAAAATTGAAAAGATAATTTTCTGAATTTTAAGATATAAAAACATTTTTTTTTTTTTTTTTTTGCAGGAGCTTTTTTGAGAGTTATCGCCTGAAAAAGACACACGATTTTTAATTAAATAAAATTCCAATTAAAATTTCAAAAAAAAAATCACTCAGAAAAGTACATTCCAGACTTCAAATTATATATGTGTCAAGTGTGGTAGCTGTAGTTCAAAAGGTCTAGTCTGCTAAACGCCAATACACATTCACCTTTATTGTAAGTAATTTTATTTCCAGTCATTCACATAATCTGTATTCAAAAATATCATTTATTATTTTGTTTGGTATCCACTATAAAGGTATCATATTGATGTTACGATCAGTGTCATAAGTTAGTTATTATTAATACAAATTCAGCTGTTAAATTGATTATTACCGCGGTTAGCATAAGTAACAACCGATTAATCACATTTTCCGTAACATTTATAGTTATATGAATAACTCTATAATATAATGAAATATTACAATTATATATGAACATAAATCTGTAGATAATGCCGGCAATATTAATAACTAATAGACAGTTTTTACCTTTCATCACTTTATTAAACATTGTATTTAGAAAAAAGGTGATTGATATAATAATGTTTTATTAATATGAATTGCCATTTATGCTCAATTAATAGAAATTACTCCATTCTTCACTTTTAATGTTTTTACTTCCTGTCACAGAGAAAGAACGATTAATTTCGACAATAATAACCGCTTTAATGCAGAAACTGTCACAATCATTTAGGACTTTCTTTAATTATCTTTGATTTACTCGAATTAGCCACGCCGATGCTTCTAGGTGTTATGTTTTTTTTAATACATGGTTTAAACGAGTTAAATTACATAACATTCACACACTTAAATTTAGCTATACAAAGTTCAAATTAAATTTAAGCATTCATGTATACTGTAAAGCAATTATTCTTATGGTTACATTTGAAGATCCTTAAAATTTTGATTTGGAAATGTTGAATGCCAATTCTGTCAATTTTCTATAAATATGTAATATTTCATTCCGAAAAAGAGTTCTTTATCTAAATAGTGTCCCTCTCCCTTTTCCAGATGTATTTGGTTGTAGTGCTACCAAAAGCGTGTGTGAAAGATAAAACCATTTTATAAATTTCGACTGAAGTATCCCTTCAAATATATAAGTAATAAGCCAAAAGTAAATAAACCATTAGAATTTTACACTTAAGTTAAAAATCGATGGAATAATTTAAGGAGAAAAAGAGAAAGAAAATTATTGAGTGATTTTAATTTGTAGCAGAATCTCTTTAACTCTTTCAACCAATACGATATCTGTTTATCATTTTGTTATTCGATATTCATATCTCGAAATATTAATTTCGATTTCAGAAACATAATTGATAACAAAAAAGTCAATTTTCATTCAGATTGTGCATGGTATTATTTTCATAATCCCTTTCCCTTTTTTAAAGGCAAAGTAAACTTATCAAACTAATATGTGATAGATATTAGTTTATTTCTCCTTGTAAAAATCTTGGCCAGCAAGACGCAGGATGATTTCGTTTTATATATAATTAATCATAATATTTTTCATTTTCACTCGATGAAAATATTTTAGCATGAGAAATTCACAAATGATATTGTGAAACTAGTTTAATTTAACATGAAAAAAAGGAATATATTGAGATAAAAAAATAGCATCACCCTTGTAAGTCACTAACCTAATACATTTTATTAAAAAAACTAATGGTTCTATCCCTAAGGATTTACTACTTTTCAACAGTTAATCAGAATAACATAAGAACAAGAAATAATTAATCAATTTGCATGTTACATTTATAAATTGGAAAACCCAATGGTAAATAGTAATTTATGAATTAGTATTGCTTCCCCATCGTTTGTTAATGATTTTAAACAAAGTAAATAAAAATAATAATGATGAACTTTTGAATATTAATTATTACTACTTATGAATAATAATTATTTAAATGATTATATTGAAATAAATAAAAAAAAATTGTCCTCACTTCCCGGATTCAGATTATAGTGCAGACAAAAATATCAATAATTAAACATATCATTTCCTACAATCAATGACAAAATTCTAAGTTATTTAAATAATTGCTATAATTATATTGGTAATCGTAGACTGACATTTTTACTAACACTTCTGCTTCGGTTGCATTATTATAACTATATTTTAAATATAAATAGATAGGAAGAACTAATTAAAGTTGCATGCAGAAAACAGATTTTTTTTTAAATTTTTTTACCCAGATTGTGTTAGTTTCTGAAATTAATTTAAAATGACCAGTTATCAAAAATTCCTTGCAGTGAGGTGCATACACACACACACACAAAGTATGACTATGTGAAAGGGAATAGCTAAACAAGGATTTTTAATATATTAGTAAAAACATCTGTTGTGTGATGTTTCTATCAACTTGTGAAGAATTAAACATTTCCGAACTGTTATTAATACATATAAATATTAACTCAAGAATTTAATTAGGATAAATATAAAACAATCAGCCTACTACTTCTATAGTTTCTTTCATTTCAAAGATAATGACTATTCGGGATTTTCAACAACCAGAAAGAGGTTAACTCTGATAAGTTATAATGTTATCATGATAGAGTTTTAGAAATTCATTAATATTGATAATTTAGAATCTTCTAGTTGAATTAGTTAATTTATCAATTAATTCACTATGCATTTCAAACTTCTTGTAGAATCATTCTTAAGGCTGCCCTGCAATTTCTTCGGCAAAATATTAGACCAAAATGATGTAGTATAACGCATTCTTAGGACGTGAACCCAAGTAGGTCTCAGAAACACGATATTAGGGTTACCATGTCTTGTTTTTAATATATTTTCAGTGTTGGTAAGCAAAAATAATTAAGAAATTTTGATTGATTTAATGAAAAAACTTAAAATGTACAAACTAATTATTTTACTATCCTATCATTTTTATTTATAATTACTTTTTGCTTCAACCGCTTATAATTTTCCTGAGAGGGAGCAACATATTTTTATTAAAAATGGGCTCGTAAAATCATTTTTTGTCTAAAAATGAATCTCGGGTTAAAAATGTTTAGTAAAAGTATTGGAGGGAATGCGGATGCCTCTTTTGCTATTGTTCATAGTGATATATTTCAAAAATTGCATCTGTATGTGTTTGACTTAAGATTAACATTTAAAATTTATATAATCAGCGGTTGGAAAAGACGATTTTTTAAAATACCGTATTTACGCGAATCTAATGCGCATCGTTTTTGGCCAAATGTCATCATATTATACCATTGATTGATAGTTTATTAACAAATCTATTGTTGTATAAAATTATTCAATAAATTCTTCATACCATTGATGCGCATTACATTCGCCGACAAACAATTTTTTTTATTATTTAAAGTTTTAAAATGGGATGCGCATTAGATTCGATGGCGCATAAGATTCACATAAATACGGTAAGATATTTTGAAAATAGAATTAGTAGTTAATCGCTTAGCATTGATTTAATAATATTATTTTAATTCGCAAGTTAGAATTTCTCACGTTCTTATAAACACCTGATTTAAGTAATAAAACACTAATTTGAATAGAATAAGCTAAACGGCACAAATCAATTTTTTCCAGCTTGTCTCGTAAATTTTACTAAATCGTTTTAACACAAAGATACAGGGGAATGATTGTATTGTAAGCTCTGCGAAAGTCTTGGAGGTCTTGGCTGTACAACCAGAAGGTAAAAGTGAGGATACAAAGAGATTTCTTGGCAGAAAGTCTGCGGCTCCCTTCAGAATTTTCTCTAGGGCTGATGGCGATTTCTGGCAGCTAATCGAACAAAAGGGGGAATGAGCAGACATTGTTAATGGCTTTGGTGGCAGGACCCCCTTTTCTCTTTCACCCCTTGTTTTGGAGAACCCCTTGAAAGGAAGAACTGGGGTCACCAGTTATCCGGTGCGCTGTTGGTTGTCTGTACCCTATGGCGGTCCTATTCTTTAATTCTCTGAGATATCCTCAGGCTATTCGGGCAAATCTTGTAAACAAGGAACAACTTGTAAAACCATCATTTCCTTCAGTGTTCCGATCTAACGATGTGGTGTATGTGAGCCTGCCAGACAGTAAAACTTGTCCACAGTTTTTAACTTACGTTATGAGAGTGGAGCTTGATATTTATTGGCAAGTTCTTTCACTATTAGCCAAATCTGAACAATCATAAAGATTTATTGGATGTGTGATAAAAAAAAAAGTGATTACTGAACGGATTTCAATTGCTTGCTTAAAATTATGATGTGTGAATTATATTCTTTACAATATACATGATTACTCATGATAATTTAACATACAAATGTGTCCTGAATGCAAGAGTTTTTGAGATACAGGTGGTCTGCCAAGTTATGTATTCCTAATTGATCTGCAATTGGATACAAACTCATAATATGTCAAATAAAGTCAGAAGGTAAGAATTTTTTTAAATATCTGTTTTACCTTGTTTCCGTGCTCAAATAACAAATTATTTCAGAGCAAGAAAATGCCTTGAAATTATTTGAAGTATTGTATACCAGATTGAATTAGTTCTCCATTATTATTTTTTTATTATTTCATTATTGCTCATTTACATGAATACATAGCGTTTTACAATTTTATTCTCATTTGCCTCGAAGTTAGCCGAGGCAATTTACAAATCAAATTAATCTCTTTCTCTTATTAATTTTTAAAAATCTAAACAGGTAAATTTTGTTTGTTTACAATAAAAAAACAAATAAAAAGGAAATTAATAATAAGTAATAAAAATAACATATAAAATAAAATATAAAAATAATGTTATAAGATACAGTTCTTTCTTTTTTTCTTCTTTTGTCTTAGATTTTGCAATTTCTATTTGTTGAAAGTGCAATATCTCTCTAATAATTCATTCATTTAAGTAAGTAATAGTGTCTGTTTAAAGAAGAAAATTATTGTTTAATATAATATTTTGATTAATATTGGCGAATTGTATATAAAAGAGAAAACAAAAGAGACCATTCCCATGAAATTTTAAAAATTGTTTTGCATGCTTATTCTAAACATCCAGGTGGAACCGATGATTCCTAAGTATGATTAATTTTTGAAAAACTCTAGTTAATATATACCATCTTAGGAATTTCCGCTAGTTTTAAGATTGAATATTAAATGCATGTTATTGAAATGAATATACCATTTTAAGTTATATAAATAATTAACCAAATTCAAGCAATTGATCACCTTGTTTCTTAAGTTATCCGAACAACATTTTCAATGAATGAAAATAAGGTATTACAAATAAAACTTAAGAGTACCCTTAAATCTTAATGACTATTACTTTCTAAAGCCTAAAAACTTTTTTAAAATTATTCTGCGTCTACACGTCTTTTCTCTTTTGCCAAAGTATTTTTGTTTAACAACGACAAAAGAAATTACATTATAACAATATTACGAAAGAAATATTTGCATTCATGTCAATTTTTTGCATTCAAGTCAAAGTTCATTCTTTTGCAAGTTCCTATCATACTATCTAATCGTGCATTCCTAATCGATAACCAGAAAGAACCCATACCTCTTATAAATGTGACAAAATCAACTCCATCGCAAACATGCGTTTCTAAGTAACAGAAAGGACCACCATGTGCGATTGCAGGCAAGCAAACGCGCACATGCCGTGATCTGATCACACTTCATGATAACATTGTGTGCTGCCCTACAACAATTGATTTCAAGAAAGCGATCTTGCAAGACGTGAATTTATGACAAGCCTAGCTGCACACGATCATTTTTCTATATCAGGGACATCATTTTCAATGATTAATATTCAGTTTTTCAATGTCATTTTTTTCTCACACACCCCACTGCATTTAGATTTGATTTCATTCGTAGAAAAATACAAAAAAAGGAAGGGAGGAAAAAGTAATCTTATCAGCATCATAGCAATGACAACCTTTTGCTGTATTATTATCATACAGCTTTGTCTTTTTACTATTTCTTTCATTTCTTCTTCCATTTTAGGAAACGACATTTTTATGAAATTTCCTTTCATCTTCGCCGAATAGGTATAATCAATTCATTTCGGAGAAACTCTCCATTAATCGAATTGTATTTTTAGTATCTTGAAGTATATTCAAGTTTCATATGATGAAAAGATGTTCAATATCTTACATGATTACGACACCATCTTCAAATCTAGACATCTCATATGTTTATCTGAAGACCCTTAAAAATTCATTCCTTTCACTCCATTAGTGTTTATGCAAGATATTTACATGGGGAGATATATAATATTCAATTCTTTCACTATCATTTCTAATTTCATAAATAAATTTGATTCATAATCTAAAATTCATAGTTTAAAAAAAATATTAATGATTCAAAAGCAACTTTTATATTCATATTACTTATTTTTTGTCAGATTAGCTTATTATTATTATTTGAGCTGTCCCTCTATTTACATACGACTAAACTATTATGGCTATGAAGAAGAATTCTGCTAGTATTATTGATAAATTTATAATTATGTCATGTTTACATGATACAAACACACTTTCATGATATTAATTAGTTATTAATTTTAAATAAAGATATTTTGTTAGGTGCTAATGTTTTGAATGCATATAGCTCGAATAAACAAACAAAGAAGTTCAGATGAAATAAATTTGTTACTTTTAATTTAGAATATTTTAATAAATGCATTTTAATGATTTTGGTTGTCTTATATTGTATATACTTATTTTAAAATACATGATGCATGAAATAACATACTAAATATTGCAATTCGACAATGAATTTTTTTTATTAAAAATGAATAACAAAATAAATTACTAAAAAAAGTATTAATATATATATAAACTAAAAGGTTATGTTCTTTACTAATAAAATGTACCTATGATAATTTATTTTTTAAAATTATTTTAACTATATTAAAATTTGATTTGTTCAATCTATATTAATATATGCTTTACTATTATATATTTATATATATGTCATTCTTTTGTCTTTTAATTGATTAATTATTCCGATTTTTTAAACTTATTTTTGAAGTATTTTGTTTATTACTGAAAAAGCGTTCGAATATCTATAAACTGATTAATTATTTAACAAATTTTACTCTTTTTGTATTTTTCTTTCAGAATTTTACTTAAACGAATATTTCCTCATTTTCCTACTCTTAGTTCCATTTCTTAAAGAAAGTTTTTCTCGAATGTCATTTGATATGCTGAATCAATATATTTTTTGGGGAAAACTGATATTACAGATAATTGTTGCAGGAAATTACATAATGCTGACTAAAGGAAAATTTGTTACAAATTTGAATACTTAGCAGTGCATAACAAAAGAATTCTTTTGATAAATGAGAAGACGGATGTAATGAAAAAAGAAATTCCTTAAACAAAGAAGTATTGAATCCTTATCTATCTGTGTATTTGCCTGTTTATTTGGTTCAATGTGATAAAAAAAAGAATTCCGAATTAACTGTAGTGATATTCTTTTTTTTTTCAATTGCATATTTAAACTCATGAACTTAATGTTTAATTTTAATTATCTGATATTTTCAAAATACATATTTTAACGAGAAGCTATCTGCCCTTTTCGAACTGTTATTTGTTACAAATTATGAGTGTTTTTTTAAATTCAGATTCAGAAATATTATTTTTAATGATTGCTATTTTGCCAGGCTCTTTTTCTAATAAACTTTTTGATTAAATTCTAGAGATGAAAAGCATAAAGTATCAACTGTTGGACAAACTAAAGTATTGATTACAATTAAAGCATCATTTGAGCAAATCTTAAAAATAATTTAACAGCACTTATTATATAATACGGTTCGAACTTCAAAATAATATTTTTGATAACAAAATGCACTAACTTACATTATACAAAATTTAAAAAATGATTTACACAGATAAATTTGTTTGCATTTTGACTTACCCAAGAGTGCGTTTTATAAACTTTAATAGTTTTTGCTTAAAATATATTTTTGAGCATTGAGTTTGGAGCATATTTTAAGTCACTGAAAAATATCACTCCGAATTTTGATTTAGCTAAATTCCCAAACTCGTAACATTCGAAAATAATAATATTAAAAATAAATTTTTGTTAGGATAGATCCAATTAACATTATCTTGTGTTTTGTATTATTATTTTCTCTAGAAAATTTTGACATTTCCTGTCGAAGAGATCAAGATAGTACAGCAGTCTAGACAAATACGTAGAAATTTTGTTTTGTTTTCTGATGTATTATATTCACAAACTCATATTTACTATTGGTTAATAAGGAATTGTTCTTTACTATATTTCTCATGAATGTTACAGGAATTCTTTTCACGTAAGAATAATGGTCCGTTTGTTTTGAAACTGTAGATAGAATCAGTTCAGGGTACTGAAAATCAATTTTTACATCTTAACTTTTCTTGTAATCACTGATCGTGCTGATTCCGGAAGGTCTCAGGCGCTATCCAGCAGAAGGAAATGGATTTTCCTTCGAAGAATGAGACAAAACTATTCGCATCTATTTATTTGCGCTATATTTTAACTATACCATTATTTTCATAACATTATTATTAGATGTTTTAAGGAAATGAAGCTGTAACAATAGTGATAGTAAAATTTGTGGTTGAAGAATCTTGAATTTAAAATAAATGATTGTCATAATTGTTTACATTTACTGTCCCCAAAATTTTTTTCTTTCTAATTATTACTCACATTTTTTGAAAATTATTCCCTTACAGGAAGGTCTTTAAGAAGAGAGGTGGAAATTTCTAGGATGATTCTTTTCATATGAATATTTCATATAACGCATTTCCCCCCCCCCCCCAGAATTTGAAAAAGAAAATATTGAAATAACAATTATTGATAATAGCAACGAAAGAAATTGGCAGTTATGGCCTCTTTTTGTTTTTGGATTTATTTTTAAATGAAAAAACAATAACATAATCAATAGATTTACAATGCAAATAGCATTTAATGTACAGCTTTGTTTTAATTGATAATTATTTTTATGCAAAAAACTGATTCGATTTCATTAACTACCAATCATTCATAAAGATGAAAATTCAACTTCGTACCTTTTCATTTAGTTTTATAGAGAATAAATTGATAAAGGGAATAAAATAAAGGGAAAAAATAAACACAGTAAAGAAATTTTTCCTGATTCTTTGCAATTTTCTGGAAATTGGTGCTTTAATAGTTAAATAATCAATTACAAATACTCCAGCATGGCATTTTTACATAGCTTAAGAAAAATTCTCATTTTACTTGACTTTTCCGAGCATTACATCAATTTAGTTAGAACAAAAAAAAGCAACGGAAAGCAAATAAATTAAAGTTTTAGAATCAGTACTTCTCTTTTTTAATTTTCATTTGATTATAAAAAGGTTTTCTTAAAAAAGCATTCGAGAAATGCAAATATAATTTGTTCTACTTCGGAAAAAAATTCATTAAAATGCGTAGTGCAATTTAGAATTTAAAATTTCATGTTCCAAAAGCGGGATAATTATGCTTACTCCAAAGCAACCGTCGATTGTCAATATTCCGTTATGCATTATCTTTTGGGCGTAGTAGAGCATCGTTTATACCGCGCTTTTATCGAAAACCTTTAATTTTTCTCCCTCCGACTTTTTTAAGAGCAGGAATAGTCAATAGTATAGAACGAACATAACAGTGGAAAAATTGTTAACGGAAAACTCATAAGAATTTCTATTTTCACTTATGCTTATGACATAATTTGATAATTTTGTGTCCTTTATCATTCTGGGATGACAGAAATTCATTTGAAACCTTTTTTCTATTGTTTTCGTTGAACTATTACTGCTCATTGTACTAATTTTTGATGCTGTATATTTCAAAATTGTGTTTTAACTTTAAATTTTTATTAAAATGCGCTGTGCAGAAATTGGCTAATTGTTAATTGAAGCATATTTTTCGACATTGTATACTATCTTTAATAAACTGGTAACTTAGAGAGAAAATTTTAAAAGTACTTGAACATTTCTATTTTTGTTGATTGTTTTGAAATATTGATTTCCCAATGATTTATGAACAAAATTAATTTAAAACATACAACTAAATTTCCAATGTAAGCTTTTGCAGGGCAAAATTATGTAATTGAGAATTTAAATGTAGAGTTACGGTTTTAAATTTCAGTGGATCGGCAATTTAATACTTAAAGCGTACTTTTAAATGTACATTTTTTAGACGGTTTTAGACACCAAAATTGTTTTTTCCCTTATAGCGTTAATAAAAATATACAAAAGTTTTCTTATTCATGAAATGTTTTAAGAATTTCTTTTTCTTTTCTTTTTAGGTTCTTTGCTATTGACAAAATCCAAATTAAAGAAGCACATAGATTGAAAAACAGGACCAGAATCGATAAAAAAAGACTTACAAGCCATCTTGAATTGTAATTTAACTATTCTGTAAGGTAGGATCAATTAGCAACATTTTTTTAAGGTGAAGATAGAAATAACCTGAAAAAATGTAACTATAACTTGAAGATTTGTTACAGAGCGTAATACAAATCTATAATAAATAGTTATGCAGTTATTCGAGAAAAATAAGAAATATATCTATTTTAATTCTCATCATCTTCAACTTTTAAACGTTATTTTAACACTTAATTAATATGAAATCGTACATATGTGTCTTGGGAAGTTATTCTGTTTTTTGTTTTAGATTTATTAAAAAAATTTCTCGATTCGCAACAAATTTCTAAACAACTTCAGGAAAATGTTTTTTCGTATATTTATATATTATATACAAAAATGATAGTGGATAACTTTACATTCATAAATTATTACTAACCTTTGCCATTTAGAAATAAGTTTGAATTAAGAATAGGTCCTTGCCGCTTGGTGAAAATATTACGCGTTAAAACATTTGGAATAGCTATATAAAATTCAAACATCAGAAAATTCTGACATTTTTTAAAGTTTTCATCGCAAAGGTATTAATAACATCTAAAAATAAGCATCAATCATTATTTTTGCATAATGACCTGAATAGGAAAAATAAATTCACAGAATTAAAATAATTTCAATTTGAAACAATTATGAAAGAATATATAAATCTTTAGGTACACTGTTATTATAATTTGTTATTAGTAAATAAAATTTCTGAAATATGAATTTACATACCTTTCCGACTAAACGAACAAAAGGCTTATTTGAGATTTTTAAAAATGAATATTTTAAAAACAATTTAATGCTAGGGAAGTTTCATCGATATAGGTAATATTTTAAGAACTATGAATCGTTAGTAAATACTTTATGTAGATAAAAGCACTTCTGTTTAAATGCATTAAATATCAAATCATAATTCCTCTCTCGTGAAATGCATGAAATTGGTACAGATATACTGAGGACAACCAAAGTGCTTGAATACGGAAAAACTATATCAGTGTATGTTACTGAAGCACAACTAATTTGCAGTACCTAGGGCTAGCCAGGAGGACGACTTTTCGCAATATATCACTCAAGTGTTTACCCAAATGGCGTAAGGTTACCTAACAATGTTGTCACTTGACCTAGTCAGCACGACAATACAAGTGTCACAACAGAAAGGAGGGAGAAAGTGTCCTTCCCCGGAAAACAGCAGTTCCCCGCGGCACACACCCCATTAGACGGCGGGGAAGAAAGTGCCATCAGCGAAGGAGAAGTCCCGATTGCATCGGAACAAAAGTACGGCTCTCGTACCCCGCCGAGTTCTCGGCCGTCAGTCGGTATCTCAATCGCTTTACGACCGGTAAATCATTGGCGGCTTGACCCGTGACGCATTATTGCACTTGATGCTGTATTGACGGAAGGGTCAGGGGAGTGTGGGCATTATGGAGTAGAACAAAAACATCTTTTCTTAAACGTCACTGCCCACGATCAAAGAGGAGAAGGCGAGTGGGATCATGATAGTGAAAGGGGTTTTGGATCTTGCCGCTTCTGTGATATGCTTATAAAAAATGATGACTTACACTTAACGCTTCATACCTTAATAAATAATGTCGATAAATTTTCGAACTAGATGTTAATTCCAGACTATATACACATTGGTGGGATTCAGCAATGTAATTTATCTCTAAATTTTATTTAAAACTTATTATCAAATATATGGAAAAATTACTTTTGTTTACATTGTTGCAACTATCATATTTTTGATTTAAAAATCAATAAAGTTTACTTTGCTGCAAAAAATAAAGAGCTAGAAGTTTTTTATTCGCTAAACCCGACGTTTGGGGGTAATTCCATTTGAGAAGTGATTACGCTAATTGTGCATGCAATCAGCTGAATGCTTACAAAAAGTTGAAATTAGCATTATCTACTCACTTTTTAAGTTTTCACAATTTATTTCATAGTTTTAAGTTTATAATTTACAGTTTATTTCATGGTTTTAAGATGTGTAAAGCCTACTAATAATGAATAGTACTTTTAATGTTTTACTAAAACATTTTCGGCTTTCTATTAACAAATTTCTGCATTATTAATTAGTTATGCGAGAATATACAGTTTTAAAAACTATATTATTTTTACTCGCAAAAAATCCTCTATGCTAATTGCTGTATCTTTTATTTGAACAATAGCTTTTAATTTTTTGTTTTCAGATACTTCGTTTAGTTTTTGAATTCACCTTTAACGTTTTTTTGGGTATCTAAATTGAATTTTAAAATTATTTTAATGAAATAATTTTTAAATAAATAAAGAAAGCTACAATAACTGTCAAACTACAATAACTTTTTTTAATGATTTTTTTAAATATTTATAAAATTCCTTAGACGCTAAGTAGAATTCTCTAGTTGAAATAATGTTTCCCTTTTTCTGTTGAATTATCAATAATGTTTCTCAAATTTAGATGTATAGAGCATTATTGTATTTTGATATCATTAGAACGATAAATATTTACCAGGGTTTCAATTTTATACGATAAGAAATATGCTGAATGGGAAATTAACATTTATCAAAAAAATTAACCTTTTTTTTTTCTTTTGATTACATTCAGTGATGGGAAAATAAATAATCGATCCCTTGATTTTATGTATCTTGTATAAAGAACATGCATTGTTATTCGCATTAATTGCAATTATTTTTTACAATCAGTTAATAAGAATGTGTAGGCATGTGTTAAGTTGCCATAGTTTAAACCTTAACATTCTAATTACACATCTTCCTGGTCTTTTGTTGCACCAGAACAAAGCTGAGGGGTTTGTTTTCAAGACAAAAATGCTTCTCTTAATGAAGGGAAACGGGCCATCCATACAGCGTGACCACTAGTCTTTTAGAAGACAGAATGGCAAATGAAAACAACTGGCCTGCTAAAAAACAAACTCTCGTCAAAAATCTCTCTGAAACCAAAGGAGAGAAAGTACGGAAAACTCGCGTGGCATACTTTGCTGGTGACACGATCATGTCTAAGGTGGAGTCTATTATGATCACGTGGTCTTAACTTCTATGACCCTTGGAAGCACGTGGTTTTCATTCAGGCAGAATGCGTACAATAGAATGGGATGAAAATTTGCCCTCCCGCATGCTTTTATACAATCGTTTTTTTTTACCTCCCCTTTTCTATGTCACATAGCGATAATACTTTGTCATATGCTTTTGATTCCATGCCTACCCTTGTTGGGACACTTTCCCGGAAAGTAATGTGCTAGAGGGTGTTTTTTCTCCATTTCCTTTTCCCCCCGCATTTGTATGTTTGCACATTTGGATTTGAGTGGGATCAAGTGATATTTATATTAAAAGGCTATTTGTGAACTGTCAATAAAGATTCACCAGTTAAGCCAGTTATTAAAAACATTTAACAAAAAGCATTTCGCATTTTCTTTCGGAAAATATTTATGCTGACAGAACTCGAGCTTCATACACTCAAATTTTGCTAATAATACCAAAATGTTTTGTTTTTAAAATGGTAATAATAAATTTACGGATATAAAAGAAAAAATCGTTTCACTCAATTACTTATCTTTTCTAACAACTTGTTTCTATCAAAACTAAATTTGAACATTCGCTCTGTTGTAAACATAGGAGCATAGATTTCGGTGTTTATGAGAAAAAGAAATGTCTTATTAGTGTAGACAATAGCCAACTTTTATTTTCAATATAAATATTTTTTTAACATAAATAATTTAAACTTCATTTAGCGTTTGCCATCAATAAGCGTTTATAGATACATTGTAAGATATATCCTTAGTGGCACGAATTTTAAGATTAAGAAATTTCTTTTAAAACTTATTTTGAAATTTAGAAATAACATCGATATAACTATCTGCTTCTTTTTAAAATGAATAGCACATTATAATATTTATATATTTTCTTTTGCTTTATGTAATAAAAATTCAAAACAATAAACTAATCCAATAAACAATAAAAAAATCCTAATCGCTTTTATGAAAGCGAATTATTTAAATACATACGTATTTCTATCAATAGATGATCACAAAAATCATAGCTCAATTTATATCTAACAACTCACAATTTTTGTTACATTAAAAGGCAGATACAATTATTCCAACCTATTTTCATCCAGGAGAAAGTACTCCATAAGTTAATATAATTAATAATCATCATCATCTTGTAATAAAGTCATCGTAAGTTAGTTTTATAACTAATTATTTATGATTTTCATATTTATTAAAAATTACTGGCCTCAGAATAAATATCATTTGTTATTGATTTAAATTGAAATTTATGAATTCTATGTGCATTGAATTTGTAACTCTTTCCAGAACAAAATTGAGAAAAGTATGCATATATATCACAAAACGGATTAAATTTTTTAAATCAATATTAAAATTGCTGAGCAGAGCTAAAGCAGAATTTTTTTTTTAAAAAAGATGCCTATCTTTGTTAACGCAAATTTTTTTTATTTAACATAGAGGTAAAAAATATTCTTCAAAGTCAAAGTTTTTACTTTTATTGATTAATTGAATAAGAAAACAAGTTCACATTGAAAGATGCAATATTTAATTGTCGAAGATAATGATTACAATGTTTTGGAAAATATCAAATGCAACTTTTAAATTAAGGTATGATGAAATTTCTTTTTAATTCACAGAATGCTTTAATATATGTTTTTCCAAACTGAACAACAAATAAAACGATTGATTTATACTTCTGAGTATTATTTCAGAAGCAACTTTAAATGATTTTCTACTTCAGAATTTGAATTAAAACTATCTTATAGCAATATTAAAGGCCTCTGTTTGATTAAAATTTCCCGTATGACAATATCTGGACAGTATCAGCTAAAAAACATTTCTAGCGAAAATAGATTTAAAACATTTTGGCAATTCATAGGAAAAATCACATAGTTATGAATTCAATAATAATCGATTACGTAGAAAAGAATTTGATTTATAAGGTAGGATTTTATTCCATGAGCACTGCTCTTTTATAGAGAATTTCAGTGGAAGATTTTCAAGCAGATAGTTAAACACATATGAATCTTCAAATTAATGTAGCTGCGTTTTTTTAAAAAACAAGTTTCAAAATTCATCATTTAGACCATTTATTATTTAAACAATTTATCATAAGTGTCTTTAATAAAATTAACAGTTTAAATAATACATTGTAAAACACGCGTAGTAAGCACAATAATCTAATTGTTCCAAAAAACTTTGATGACATTCAATAGAATTTTTGAAATTGCTTGCTTACTAAAATATGATTGAAATTTGCCGTGAAGAAATTTATAGAATTTGTGTTCTTTTGTTCAATTACCCCACCTTCATTCTTGAATAAGTTTGGCAATGCAGACAAATGTAATTTATGTATTAGAAATAAAAATTGTTGAATGTTCTAACACCGAAATGAATAAAAACAATATCATTAATATTAGTTAAATAATAAAAGCAAAAAAAAAAAAAAAAATGATGCAGCTGTTAATCATAACGGATCTAACGATTATTATCTTTCGTTTTCTTTTGGAGATCTTGCGGTTAACCACGATACGAACTCTCTGACACTAGCTCATCCATATTATCAAAATAATTAAACTCAGTTCAGAACCTGAAGAAAACCGATATCAGTCTCTTACAATCATTTTTTTTTCGCAGTTGGAAAACGTGAAGGAAGTATTGATTATTGAAAAAAAAAAACTTAAAAAAAAAAAAAAAGAGTAAGTAGGTAAAATATAGAAGATATTTCCAACCTGATATTGAAAATATGAAGGGGAGCTTCATCTGGAAAAACTGCATACCAGAGACTTTGTTTCTGGCCCGAAACCGGTCTGAAGCTTGCATCCTGCGTCCTGTATGAAGCCGGCAAAAGCGCGTGTCTGAAAGCAACCCATTTCGGCGGCCAAATGGACAGATATGATTGCCCATAAATTTCTCGAATTACCTGGCATATCAGCTGCTGCTCCCTACCTGCCGTTAGTTCCAGGCGGCGGTAGGTGCTTGGAGGCGGACACTACCCGGCATGGAAGAGTTAAGAAGTTCGTCAAGCTTTGCTGGTAGCTCTTGGGAGAACTGCTTGTCTCTTCAATGTCGATCTCTCAGGGAGCTTTAGTTTTTTTTTATGAGTATTTTTATTAATGAGGATTTCATGGTTTGAGGCGAAAGGGGGATGCGAAGTGAAGTAGTGTCACGTGACCCAGTCTCCTTAGCCAATGAGAGCGGCGTATTTCTCGGAGAGGTGCAGGCAAATCTGAGCGAAGATCTGCTACGCAAGGTGGAGCGTCCACTTAGATACCTGTCTCAGGTACGACTGCTCGCTCTTTGCTGTGGCTTCAGGTAGATATCAAAAGCCTGGATCGAATAAATTACGTCACTATCAGATTAAATTGGTGCAAGGTCTGGTCACGCGGGTGGATCTGCGCATTCGTTTTGCTCACGCGGGTCAATTAATACTCTCTGGAGATGTTACTGTGGAAATTCGTCTTCACAGTCGCAAGAGATTTATGGGACAAGTATCGGTTACTTGAATCAGGATAAAGACTAGAGATATTTCTTTCATATGTCAGCGGTCCGATACTCACGTTTTGCTATCGTTGATTTATTATTCCTAAAGACTTTACAAGAGAGTGTTCTAAAAAAAAAACAAAAAAAAAAACTAGAGAAGTGCTTTAAATTATTTAACAAGTAGTTAATTTTAGATACGAAATTTACTATGAAATGTTCAATATAATTGATGCATGTTAAGAAAAATTGAATTCAAAGAGACAGATGATATTGAATATTTGTTACAAATTCCTAAGAATAAAAACTAGTTCAATAAGTTGTGTGCAAAAAATTCAATAACGGATAGTATAACATTATTTTATGTTTGGATATAATAAATTGTTTTGTCTAATTAAGAATTTTCAGAGCATTTACTTGTTAAGATTTTATTTTTTATGAGTAAATTTATCACACTTTAAACCTTGAAAATACCTTAGTTTACTTTAAACATTTTGTTCAAAGCTGCTAAAAAGTAATGCTAACAGTAAATTCTTTAAACAATAATAAAATAGGGGGAAAAAAATGCTTAAGTACGGAACATGCACTTGGATCTAAAATAAAGATAATATATCGTTATTGCGGACACGCAAGCATAAAGAATAATTTAAGCATTACAAGAAATCTTTGCTCATTATCTATACTAATTATTGAATGTATGTATATACCGTCCTGAAGTAATCAGACATTCAAAAAGTATAAATTAGAAACTAATATACCTAACTTTTTTTGGAATACCCAATGTTAAGAATATTTTTAAGAGAATTTTTCAGCTGTTCATCTAGTTTTATATTTTAGATTTGTGCAAATGTTTACTTTAAATGCATTCTAAAATCCTGTGAAGTCGCTGAAATCTTTTACTACAAACGTTGTTCAGGCAAGCTGCTGATTAAATTATTTTTCATGTTTTGCCTAATTCTAAGTCGTCACGTAACATACATAATTTGTTACATATATTTTTAACGCTAAACCAAAAAGGAATGGGGGTGGAAAAAATTACGGAGAAGTTTCTTTGTATTTCTATTATTCTTTTTAAGCTATAAAACCTATTTAGAGTTAATTTGCAATTTTATATGCTTTCCACGTCTCAGTAATGTAAAATTATGGCAAAAAGTTAATGGTTGTATTATTCTAACCGCAAATGATGAAATGATGTTTTACGAATAATATAATTTTCATACATTACTTTTCTGATTTCGGTGCTTATGATTATTTTCTAATCCGCTCTCAGTACCAATGCAATCTATTATTGTGATCATGCAATCTATTAACATTAAGATTTTTTAAGGTGAAGTTTATAATTTATTATAATATTCATTAAAACTAATTCCTATTTTTTTTAATGCTTCGATGAAGAGTTGAAAGAGAGAAAATCGATGGGCACAGAAAAAAGGACACAAAAACAGATACTATACCCCATTTGTTAGATATTGTCTGAAAGGTAATTTCACAAAACATGGCTACTTATCTTTTTAAAGGTATTTTACAATTAATTTAAAGGCTAATTTATAAAAAAAAAAGATGCAAGGACTGAAAAGCTTTAAAAATATAACTTGTTCACTTTATTTTCTTATAATGAAAAGAAAGACAAAAATATACGAAGAAGATATTCTTCTATATTATTTGCTCGAAACGGCATTCAAAACATCAATCTATTAATTACCCGTATTCCCTCAGATTAAATTTTTATATACTTAAAAGTTTTAAGTGTTATATATATTTGCTGTTTTCCATGTTTAGTTTGATATCAAGATATTACTGAATCAAATATCTGGTACAACAAGGAATTAATTAATTGATACAAATGCATTCCCCAAATACAAAGATACAAAAACATACCCTCTTATAGTGGTAGTAATATGAAACATTGAGAACGTTTAGAATTCTTTTTTCTCTTCGAATTCTTAGCTTACAGTTGCATTAAAAAACTGGAGGACATAATGGTATAAAAGTTGTTATTGGAATTATAAATATCAAAATCCCCATTTATTATTATTATTATTCAATGAGCGTTACTTAAATCTTAACAAAATTTTTTCACTAGACTATATATATTTGTGTGTGTGATGTTGAGTTTCGAGGTTTTATTCAGAATTTTAAAATTAGGACACGAATATTAGAATAAGTTAAATTGGAATAAATATATTTTTATTAGTATTTTTGATAAATATCAAAAATGCAATAATATGCCACTTTATATTAAATAAATTTTAATCAACCTGAAACGAAAAAGAACATCAAAAAGACCCCCTACACACACGATCGTACTTTTTTTTTTAGCCTCACAGGATTTTGTTAGCTAACAAAATAATAGTAAAAATAATCCCCATAAAGTTAAGAACATAAAACAAGAGAAGAGTCAAAAATGTAATGAAGAAGGAAACATGGACAACTTTAAATATACTAAGGAATACGTGTAGCTATTGATTCAATGCCACTGCTGAAAAATATAATTCTTTATTACTAAATTGTCTTGATAATAATTATACTTATTTCTTATAATTAATAATTATACTTATTACTTATACTTATTTCTTACTCTTTTAATAATTATACTTATTTCTACAAAAAGTTTTCTATTTATTCATTCAAAAAATGTCAATTAAACATTATTTATTCCTGTCAATGCGAAATAGCTTTGCCAAGTTATTGTATTCTGTAGTAAAACCGTATTAAATCTTTGAACGATGCTAATAGTTTGGTTTTTATAACTGTTTTTCAAAAGTAACTCAGTTATCCTTAGATTATATATACCTCAATAGCTGACTCAATTATTTCATATCTTAAATATTATATTGATATATTATTGAGTTCTGGTTCGTTATTTACCAGATATATCTGACTGCATATTGCATAAAATTTTTCCTTTTCACAACTCCGAATTTTCTTTCATCATATTTAAAGTGACATTCGAATTTCTATTCTAGTTCCTTATTTGTATCTATTTTAGAGTTATTATACATTATTCTCAGAATAATCCCGGAACTAGTTCTTTATATAGGAATAGATTTTTTTATGCATGTATTTTCGATCTTTCACGCAAAAAATATACACTGTAGCTGCCACTTAATATCATCACGGAATTTTGATAACATTAACCGAATGTTAACAATAACGGAATGGGATGAAATCAATTATATTATATCACATTTCAAATCTATCTATCACTAATTTAAAAAATATCACTTAATTTAAAAAAAAATATATTTGTTTGAAAGTCAAATATTTCTTAATAGCTTACTAATGAATTTTTCGTACTGGTATTATCTTTTTAAACATTGCTGAACGACGATGCAGCTTCAAAATATCAATCGCTTGATTTATTCCGGTGTTCATCTGAAGAGTTTCTTCAACACATTCATTCCTTTCGCCATATTGTTGCATCGACCAACCGGCAGACTCATGACAGTTAAAAACTTCAATTTTAGTTTTTATTTTCAAATTAATTCTTTATTTCATCCATTTTGCTGTTGTATTTTAATAATAGAGAATAATATTTTATGAATGCTCAATAGATTTCAAGTCAGATGTAGCAGAGTAGCTACCGGTTTAAATCAATCCAGATCACTCTACCTTAAGCAAAAGAAGCCCCGTCCCATCTCAAAATAACTCCTAGATATTTTTTTTACAGCTGGTGCAAGCAATCCCACGAACATCAGACATTAAAACTGGATAAAAATGAAAGATCGGCGAATTCTCTATTTTAAACCTGATAATATTTAACAATGTAGAGATCATACTAAACGAATATTATTATTCACATTTGAATACGTAGATTCGGGACTAGAGTTTATTTATAATATAAAGCAAATGAGGATATTAATCGTGATTATTTAAAGCATCCACTGTATCAGTTCTAATTCCAAAGTGTTAGATTTAAGCCGGTTGATCATGCTATATAACTGATATTTTTTTCAAATTTGGGGAAACGTTTTGAGTCTTTGAACATCAGCAAAACAATCTGGAATTCTAAACAAGAATTAAAATAATTCCTTTGATAATTTTTGTGTAAAAAAACATTTTATTATGGCAGCTATTACTCACAAAAAATGGCGATAGGAACTGTATGATTAGAATAAGTGAAATTGATCTAGGTGAGCGAAGATATGCAACTAATTTCTCAGTTAATGAACGTAATGTTAGATTATTAAAAAAAAAAAAAACACTGTCACAAGTAAAATCAAGTGATTTCGAGAAAAAAACAATTCTTGATTTTTTTTTAAAAATGAAGAAAAAAAATTCCAAGATTCATTATAAATAGTACTTTTTGTTGCAGACTGTGTGTACGAAAAGTTTTAATTTGAAATCGTTTTTTTTTTTTCCTTCTTTTTTTGATAGCAGTTCTCAATATGAAATTTTTTTTTGTTCTGCTATGGTTTAGAGATATTATTAATATTATTTTGTTAAGAGTGTTCAATGTATTTTACTGTTAAATAGAGCTTCATTCTTTAAGTTCCATATTTTTTTAAAAAAATTTTGCTACTATATACTATTTTTCGTACTGCAAGTAATATTTTTTTGAAACGTAGTCTTGATGATAGTCAACCCACAATCACAATTTTTTTGTTCATCCCCATCCCCACGATTTGATACTATCAGCTAAATAAATGTAAATCCATAATTTTGGAAATCACTGTCGCAACTATAAAGTATCGGTTCTGATAAAATCAGTCTAAAGTATTACCAAAAGTATAAAAATCAAAACATTTCTTATTCCTATCTCCTTAATGGAAGTTTATTAGCAATATTTGTTCCCAGTTACGTAAATACGCCAAAAATATTAAGTAATTTGATAAGTATGCTTATTTTCCAATTAAATAATAGTCGATAAAAGTGTTTTCTTAATACTTCCAACATAAACCAAGATTCAACTATTAAGTTTCTTTGGTATATATTGTTTCATTTTCTATATCTAAAAAGATCTTCCATGTCATAACTCTGGTTTATGTAATCTTTATTAAGAGAATTATTTTTTAACTAAGGGGTGATAGAAAATCCTTTTTTAAACCTAAAGCAAGGGTCAGACAAGCAGAACAAATTATTTGTTACAGCAGAGCATAGGATAGTTAACTCAAAGCGTAATTGAAGCAAGATGCTTAATAACAACGAATTAAGTAAATGAAAAGTGTAAAATTGATGATAGTGCTTTAAACTTTTACGAAGCTCTTAAATTCAACGTCTAACTAAAACGATGAAACACTTAAACACGCTAGTGAGGTACACAGTGTGAGTTGGGCTTTGAAGTGCATAACAATTTATTTTATGAAATTTAATTTATGAATCAAGTATTGACGCATTTCTTCCCTTTCTCTTATTATTTTTATTATAATTAGTTGCAAAATAAAGCTTAAAATTTTTTTGATTATTTCTATTATTACTTTAGAGACTATTAATCCCCCTAAAAATCCGTTGTTTAAGATAGTTTTGACATTTATTTAGCTATAATTATAATCATATTCTCACAACATATGACATTTATATGTTTCGGGCATTTCTGAGTTATTATTTACAATTTTACATCAAAAATATTTATAGGGATATGATATGTTGTAAAATAACTACAATCTAAAGGAAATCTTCAAATCAAACAACATTCTTCGGTTGGTTTAAAAAATTAGTAATATTAGTAAATAAAACGATTCATTAAATCATTTTACACACTTTAGATATGAATTATTGCAACATTTTTCAAAACATTCTTTTCAGCTACATATTTTTTTTTCTGTAAAATATTTTTTTCACCTATTGATACACATGTTATTATTATTATTAATGCTTACTTTTTTTTAATAACTCCCCCTCCCTTTCTCCGATTAGCGTGAATTTACATCCTTATGACAAAAAAAAAAAAAAAAAAAAAAAAAAAAAAAAAACCAAGCCCTTATGCTGCTTACAAATTAAACTTAGAATATTCCACGTACAACAAAGCTTCTAGGTTTTTTGTGTAATGATCCCTGGTGTGCGGCACTATTTTCAAGACTTGATTTCAAACCGCGTTTTACTGCTGAGCCCAAATAAAATAGTAATTAATTTTTTATTTCAGAGTGACTATTTTTTTGTATAATTTGTTTCCCTTGTATTACGAAAACGTGTGAGCTTCGCGAAGCCATTATTTTTTAGACTACCCAGTAATTAGTGCAATAAAAAATCTTCCCTCTTCGAATTTATGCATCGCGATGAATGCACGACGGTCTTCGTTATTTCCTTAGACTCTTTCCCCTTCCACAACAACCCTTAGATTTTAAATCGGAAGAGAGTTTCTCGAAATAACATTTTTTTCCCTCTCCTTCCCTCATATGTTGTGTATGCCTTCTGCAAATCAATAAATCAATAACATAAGCAGAAAACATTACTTTTCGAAGAAGGGAAAAGTTTTGGCGTCTATTCTCGGCACGCGAAACAATCAATACTCAAGCCCATCTTATGTTTAAAATGCACCCACTGAGTAAATAGTTTCTGTTCTGTTGATGTTGATGGCATGTATTGATTAAATATCACGCATGCTATAATTTTGAGTTCTTATAATCGAAGTCGTTAGCTGTTCCTTTGATTACTATGGGCTAGATACAGGTTAGGGGTGAATGGCAAATACAACTTTACCCTCGTCTAGGTCTTTTAGGCCTGGTATCTGTTTTATTTACTTAAAATTTCATCTTGCATCTAAATGATTGAGATTAAATAATTCTTCAGTCGCATCCAAAAAACTATTCCGCCTTCTATATCATTTCCTATTTTGAGAAAGTCCGGCTTCACGAAATGAATGAAATATTTTTCCATTCATTTCTCCCTCCTTTAAAAAAAATCATTTTCTCATCATCACCTCTTCATTCATTAATTTTTTTTAAAAAAAAATTCTTGTTTTTTCAATGAAATTGAAGCAATTTTCTTAAAATACTCGATGACGTAGCTCAGTTTTAATTGCAACGAATTTCAATGAAGTTACTCAAAGAATCTTATCAAAATATTTAATATATATACAAAATAGTCTATAAAGTAAAATCTCTCGGAAACTGGCTAAATCATGGTTTTTATTTAAATAAATAAATGCTGCAGAGTTTAGACGTATTTGCTATTTTATACATATTTTTATCATCTGCTCTGTTTATCATTGACAATTTCTTTGAAATGCAATAGAAAACGAAACAGAAATAAAAGACTTTTTTCAGCATTAAAAGAATTCATTTCTAAATTTTCAATATATGTAAATGAAAAATAAGTCACAAAATGTGTAGAAATAGAGGACTTTAAATTGAAGCTCGTGTAAAAACAAAGATTAGTAATGAGTGTTACATAAACGATTGAGAAAATTTTCATAAAAATCTGTCTGAAATATTTTGGAAAAAAGAGCTTAAAATGAAAAGCACGTTTGGATTCACTCAGAAATCATCTATACATTAAAAAAAAATTTAATAGGTTGTATTTGACAAGAATTTTATCTATTTTTGTTAATTCATTAATATGTTTAATACAAAATTTCTACATGTATAATTTATAGAAAAAAGCAACTTTTAAAATAACCTGTGGTAACTATTTACGTAGCTAACTTACAAAAATCAGCTTTAAAAATAAGAAGGGGAATTATGAATAAATAAAAAAAAAATGTAATTATTAATAAATTCAATCTATCCTATGAAATTATTCTTAAATCATTTGGTGCATTCATAAACTAAAGCGGGATTTTAAAATTTCAGGTGCCAAAAACAGACATGGAACATAAATTCAACGTACTAAACAATGTTTCATTATCTAGTTTTAGGAATACTAATAAATTTATTGTTCAAGTTAATAATGTAAAAAAAAAAAAACCAGATATCTTCTGAACAATTATAATATTTTAACTAACAAATTATACTGATAAAATGCAAAATACAGATCTGAGTTCATGTGTGTATACAAATAAATTTTTAACTTCGCCCCATTTTCTCACAAGCAATAAATCATCAAAGTATACGCATAAGCAAAATTTTTATTCATTTTTTTCAGTTGAAGTAAAATTTATAGTAAATTATCGTTAGCTAATGATTTTTAAGCTAGCATAAAGAAAGATTGGTTTATTCAACTTTTTTCCCTCGAGTTTTCAGAATTGGGAGAGAAAACAAGTAAAATTTCAATTGAGGTTTTTGTTATTATTATTATTATTATTATTTTGAAATTTCTTTTCTTATCACAAAATCAATACTTTTCCTGTTAAGAAACTGATGACTGAAATTTATTTAATTTTAATCAGAGTTTTAACTGGTTTCAAATGAGACAACCTTCTTGCACTTTCTGCAAGGGATGAAAATAAAATAGTTACTTTTTAAAGATTTTTGTAATTATCATTTTCTGTGTGCTTTTGATTACTACGTAGAAGTTTTATGTAAGAAATTATACATAACAAGCATAGTGTTATATAAGAAATTTAAAAATATCCGAAGATAATTTTTCCCTGTAGACTTTATCATTGGTAATAGTAGTAATTTGTCAACTTTCGTAGGTTTTTTTATTTGTTAAGCTCTGTAGTTAGGTAATCAAATAAGGAAAAACCGAATTTAAATATCTCTTAGAAACTTGCGCAAAAATGTTAAAAATTATTGGGTTTTCAGCTGGGTTAAAAAAATAATTTTTTTGCTGCTGCTTATTTTGGTTTTAAATATTTCTTTCCTTGCTGGATGTTCACAAAAAATTAATAACACAAAATTTTAAAATACTATATCTTGAAGTTATTACATTTCCACATAATAAAAAAATATGAGATTTTTTTTTATCAGTTTAGAAATCAGTTTTTAAAAAAATACAATTTAAATATTTGACATTCATTACATTATAAATTGAGAAACAAGCAATATTAAACTTTGTTTGAAATTAAGATTATTATAAAATTTTTAATATGTATAGTATTTTCTTTATAATATAAATTACAACATAATCAACAAATATAAAAATTAAAACATAATCAATACCTAAAATTGTTTGAAGTTTAAGATTACTATAAAATTGTTATTACAGATAATATTTCCATTAAAATGCAGTTTATCTGAAATTAGTTTGCTTTTAAAAGTAATAAATAATGATGTTTCGAACCTGATGTGTCCTTGTGTTAAACCATATCATGTACCCATTTTTTAAAAGTTTCTAATTTACACTTGAATTGCACTTTATTGTAGACTAGGTAATAAATCATTAATGGTTTCACCGAAGCCAAAACTAACTCCACTCATGCGATGAGCTTAAAATGATTTTCATATTATAATTTGTCATTGAGAGAAAACGTGCACAGGTTCAAATCAGCTGCACTTGTAAGTTAGATTGTTACATAACAGAATCTTTTTTTTTTTAAATAATAAGTTCAAGGTTATTTCGATATACCTGAAATCTAGTTTCAGAGTAATAAACGGAGGTGAGATAGGTTTATTGTGAATTCGATTTGTAGGTTTAATGGTAATTGTCCACATTTATCTTTATTTAGCTTTTTATTATAATTACCTTGAAGTTACCGCATTTTAAAAATTTGAATCTTGCTTTCAGGAAATAATACTCTATTTTTAAATCATGATGCTTTATCAAAATAATAATAATAGTAGCGAACCATTTGATTACCACTAAAATTTTGAAGTCATATTTTTCAATTGTGTTTGGTTGAATTTCTGTAGCACTATCAACTTCGTCGTATTTATTGTGAGCCGTAAAAAGTAAAAAACGAAAAGTAGATCTGAATTATATGCAAGTAAAAACTCTAAAATAAGTTGTAAATCTTTTAAAGTACGATTTTAATTTTGAAATCATTTGTTTATTGAAATGATGTCTTGTGAACTCGTCCAATCTTTAAATTCTACACCTTTTCAATAAATATAAATATAGCTTTCTGAATCAAAGTTAATAATTTGAGGTTTTTTAAAAAAAATAATATATAGCTAAGTTCTTGCATATCTTTTAAAAATAGAAATATTTTGATTTGACTTTATTTTGTAAAAATGAAAATTATAAGACAGAAGGAACTCAGTAATGAGTGCAGGTGAAATGGATAAATAATCTTGGAAATAGGATAAGCATTATTATTAAAAAGTTAGTAAATAAAATTTAATTATCCATGGTTAAAGATGAAATGACAGAAAATTTTATAAAAATTTTATTTTCATCATAATAATATTGATAAAACATTTTTCTTGTCTTAAAAAGGGGAGTGAAATTTGAATCCAAAAAAGAAAATTCGTGATTTCCTAACTTTTGATTAAATAGCACTCAATCCTAAAATCATAAAGAAGGTTTAATTCTTTCTATTACTTTATTTAATATTATGACTGAGTTATTAAATATGTTTTTAAGTGTCAGTTCTTTTCCCACTTTAGTGTAGTTATTTGCGAAGTATATTTGCTTTAATATATAGGAATATTTGAATGGCAAACACAGTTTAATGGGATGTCATCCCGGAATTTCCACTTAAATTAATTTGGATGCAAAAATAACATCCAAAACTGTTACCTTCAATTTCATATCGGAAAAGAAATTTACTTAAGTTTTAATTTTTCTCATGATACTCTAATTGAAAGGGGCGATAGAAAAATCTAAAATTAATTATTTCAGTGCCTTCAAATTTTAATTTTAAAATGGACAAAGTTATTTAAGATATGATAGGGCAAAATTTGACTTCTTATTCAAATCAAATCAATGTTGATTATCTTTTATCAGAGTTTTTTTTAAATTATTTATTTCCACTAGCAAACGAAATTCAGATTTTGGAGGAGTATTCACAGTCGTATTTGGACAATTTTGTAAACTTTTCACATCGAAAATAATAAAACAAACCATTAATTGAAATTGGAAATACCACAAGAGATGAAGAAATGAAATTTTACTCCGTGTCAAAACATATTAAATACCAAGATTTTTAACCAGGAAAACGATGGGAGTGTCAAACGCCCTCTAACTAGTTGGAAAACAGGTGGTATAAGTCACTACTGACGAGATATGTGGCCTGAAGAAAGTAGTAAGGGCTACCAGGGCAGGCATAAAGGAACTAAGTAATCAACATTGACCAAGAAAATTGCCACGAAACAGATTTTTCGATATTCTTCAATTTTGTTGGTTGCAAGTTTTCAGTTATTGGTCTCTAACTAACTAAATAAATAAACAAATAATAGCTTGAAACTATTATTCAGCAAATTTCGTTGATCTATTGTGGTTCATCATGATTCCTGAATTATTCTTGTATGTAAATATTTAAAAATCTGAAGTGAACAAAAGCTATAAAAAAATTTCATCAGCCCAACATCGTTGAGAATCTACAGAATCTTTCTCTAACAAATAACGATTTTTTAAGAATTTGAAGACATTTCATGTCACTACATATTTTAAATCAGCGATTTTTTTATAATCAACTCCTTTAATTCATAGAAAACAATGACTCAAATGCATTTTCTATTTCGATGCATTAATTAATCCTTCAGGATGACGAATAATTTTATTTTAGCTGTTTAATGCCAAATATTTATAAATTTTTCTGTTTAATTTTATCCTTTTTAAGACTTCTATTAAACAAGGCATTTTATGTCCGTAATCTAATTTTCATTTCTTTTCTGACGAGATATCGTTTTGTAATTTTGTAGATTTGTATAATTCGATTGAAAATACACTTTAAAAATATTTTCGGAACTTAATCATTAGTTGATCGATTCAAGTTAATTTTTAATCCAAATACGTGACCTGATAAAGAATTTGATTGAATTGAATTTCAACAAATTGATTTATACTCCACAATATTCATAATAATGAATTAAAAATGAAACACTTATAAGCAAAAAGTAGCTGAAATAAAACTGTTTGTCCAGCAAAATAGTAGTAAAATCGTTTTTAGTTTATATTTGTATTCATTTTTTGTCTTAAAATGCTATCAAAGTGTAGTCACGTTAAGAAATAAATTATTACAGAGTTTTGACAATAAAAATGCATTCTTGTAAACTAGACCATTCTCAAGGTCTTCAACTTTCAAAGCAAAGAATATAAGAGTATATCCACGGGTGCTCTCTTACTTCAAAAGGGTAATATTCAATTGTGAATGACAAAGCCAAGGATTTTTTAATCACTTTCAAGTATTAAAAATTCGTGCACTTTTATTGATCCTATTTTTGATTAATCAGTAATTAGACTAAGTTTTTTTATCTGATCCATGTACAGATAAAAAAAATGCCATTTGTTTCTAAATAAATGGATTCAGTTCCTACTGTCAGTTTATGAAGAAAACACGCAAACATGCAACTCCTGTAATAAGAAAACCACGTTTTTTAAAAAACTTTTTTTCTGCGAAGTACATCGGAAGTATTGTAAACATCAAAAAATTCAAACTTGAGATTTCCGCGAATCTTCAGACATTCCTGAGTCCAAAAAAACACATTTTTGGCATTTTGTCTATGAACTCGATAATTCAAACCTGTAATTTGGTACAGGGAATGCGACTAAATTTGTAGATTTCTATCAAATTTTAAATGAAATCCTATTCATAAGAAGTCTGACTTCTAGCTATTCGAGTACAAGTGAACTTGATAGCTACAAAATGCCAAGAGGTAGGATAGGTAAAATTTGGTGCACAGATGATTTAGTATCAAAAATATACATAACAAATTTTGAACCAACCTATCAAGCAATTACCATCTATTTCGAATTTTACAGGCACGTGAACGTAATACAATGATTTAAATGAATGAAATTAAATATTTTAACTTGTGACTATAACTGTAATTTGATATCAATCGAACGGCAAAAAAAGCATCATCTATACTTTATAACTATTGTTAACCCTTGCTATGCAAGGAACTCAGAGCCGTACCAGAGGTCCACAGTTTTATGCAGAGAAAAAGGGATGAGACTTTTATTGAAAAATATTCGTGGAAGTTTCGAGAAAAAACTCGCTCATTTTACGGTAACATAAACATAGCGGAATGTATCATGCGGTTCGATAGTGTACAGCGATCTTACTATCAATATCACCTAGAATAAGTCATTTCAAATGTTTCTGAACTAAAAGTCAATCCTCAATTTTCAAGAGAACTTGAAAACTGAGGATTATTGATATTTAAAAAAAAAATGCTAATTATTAAACGAATCCTGCACACGTGCCGAAATAAATCTTAAATGTTTGATTTTATAACATGATTCATTTTCACATTTTTAAACTCTTAACTTTATCATTTTATAAAATTTGTTTTGAAAAGTTGGCGATTAACTTTAAAAGCGAATCAAGCTCATATAAGTAGGCTATTTTTGCTGTAGAACGTGGAATTAGAAAAGAAGGTTATTTTTTTTTTAATTAGAGATTTTAATAATATCGGAAATCCGAGCAATTGTGTAAATATCGGAATGATTAGTTATTTTCATCAAATAATTAATATAAATATTTGTTACAGTTGCCCATTTTCGTCAACAGCACCATTAAAATTCGCATACTGCGTGTCAGACACAGTAATTTGATACTTATCAATAACCGACCTACGAATACAGTATTCAAATGATTTGCAGTTCGAAGCGATATACGTTTCAAATATTGTTATTCATGCAAATGGGTTATTGGACACCATCCAATAAATCTGACCTGTAAATTTCATTCGTTTCTGCCGCATTCATTTCTTTCTCTTAATTTACGGGGGAAATGTTTGTAGCCCCCTCCCCAGTATCTTTGCGTTTTTGATCCTTGGTTGTATTAAAATAGTTTCTTGTTTTTGAATACATTGTCTAGAGTTAAATTTTATTATCAAATTCTCTGGACATTCCGCATAAAATATACCGACAGAATCCAGAAAGTGTTTATGAGCAGAAAATCGTGATATAATTTCAAATGCAGAATTCAGTGTTGAATAATTAGACAGCCTTATCTGAACTGTAATAGCTTTAAACTCTTTCTTTTTTTATTGTTACTCACCAATATAAGAGCTAGTAAAGTTCGAAAAACTCTAGTCCATTTTTATTTGTTTTTTATCTAGTTAATTGACCACATCGGTTAAGTTCCTCGTCTTTTTCACTGGACCGAACTGCTTAAGATACTCTTTCCAATCATCTCACCCAATGCATTCAGTCTGCTCCAACATGGATTACACGCTCCATTCAAATAGTTATCTACCGATCTCATACACGACTTGAGGTTTTTGTTAGCAGGTGCAATCACACTGGAGAAAATATGTTGCATTTCTTTCAGCAGAGATTTTTAGTGAGTCGACCGACCACCAATAGCGTTGAGCCATCGACGCTTATCTCAACGAGTCCTTCATTCTCTTTAACTGGAAATGCCTTTATCTCCGGAATACTCTTCTTATCACAGAAGTTGTTTGAACTCTCCTCCAGGCCAGATGCTATTACTTAGGTCTGCCGCTGAAGCTTGATGTCAGTGTCAAACCGACGGGGTGTCGGGTCGCAACACAAGATAAAACCTCTTATTTTTGCGTATGTTTCCGTTTAGCCGACTATTTTGAGATCAACGTTAGAATATTTTCCTTTTACGGTCACTTTTCTTCCTTATTGTGTTATTGAATTGATGAACTTCATCCACCTTAAAGTCAAGCATTACATTTCTTTTCAGAGAAACGTTCAGTCATATCAAGTCTATCTGATTTTTGTAATAATTAGTTGCGCAGTTTTTTGAACTCCTAATTTTTTCTCTTTCACCAATGACAGTGAAATATTAATGTTAGGTTGAATATGTATTTTCATGTAATTTTATTTGTTTAAAAACGCGTAAAGTATGAACCCAAAAAAAATTATCACTTCTTTCTGCAAATTCCTAACTGCTACAAATTGAAGAAAGATAATATTCTTAAAAAAAGATATTATTTATTCCGGAAAGGTTTTTATATTGAAATTAAGCTCTTATTTTATTTTATTATTTCAATTAGACTAATTGAAAATTCGAAGAACGTAGATGAAATAACTTTAATAACTTTTCCCCTTTTACTTGGTGAATATAAATAATTTGAATATTTTATTTAAAGCCACAAATTCCTTTTTCTGATGATTTTTCTTTCGTGGGTAAAAGTTTAAGAATGTTTCAAATTTATGTTTGGAAAAGTTCCAGAAAATTTATTGCTCCCCAAGGAGATATCGAGGTCGACTTTCACAAATAGTATTCTAAGAAAAACCAATCAATTATTGTAGCATCCGTCGGAGACATATCAGCTTAAGTCATCAACTGATCGTATGCTGCATCTCTTATCTTCATTAGACTCAACTGACTCCGGAGGCTTGCAATCTAGCTCCAAGATTCGCTAATCTGTGAAGTAGTCTAGAAGTGTGATTAAAAGGAGGTGGCTGATCATATGATTAGAATATAATAATCTATCAAAACGTGGACATTGAATATACAAACTCATTAAGTAGACTGACAATCGATTAACTTTGCCTTCGTCTCAATAAAACGATAGAAACTAAAAACAAATACACAACACAACGCCTTCGAGAAGCGTTTCTCTCACGAAATGAATAGAAACTTCTTAACATTACTTTCGCTGTAATTAATTTTGGCCATAATTTAAATCATTTAAATGCAAATTCTTGTCACTGACTTATTTCCAAAGTGTTCGTGCTGTGAGACATAACCAATTCTTTGGAAGTTTGGTTATCTATGATATGCTTCTACGGCAACATATTTTGAAAATTGATGAGTGAGATTTTTCCAAAGAATCGACAGGCCATAGCGTAAGATTTAGAACAGTGGATTTGCGAGCAATATATTTCGAAATCCAATGAATATAAATAATCAATATAGTTCAGATATATAATAATCAGGCTCAAAAATGTATCTTTTTATTCCCAGAGAACAGTTTCTAAATTCTACCTTGCACTTTATCACCGGACAATTAATTGTTTTGTTATGAAGAAGGATTTTGAGAGTGTAAAATTAAATACTAAGCTTAAAGAAAACAATAAAATTTATGCTATATTATCTATCCTCTCAGTTCAATTATTAAATGGAAAAAAAAAATGTTTTTTTGAGCATATCCATCAGTTTCATGCCACTCATGATTGCAAAAATATGATACATAAAAAACCGACGTTAAAATGTTTGTTACTTGAATTCTTTGGGATATTTTTGTAAGAAGCTTATAGCATTGATTTATAAAACTTTCAACTATAATGTAATAGAAACAGGATTTATTGAGATACGGTGAATGATATTACCAACAAACTTAGCAATTATTTATTCTCAGTACAAAAGGCTTTGGCCTTAATTCATTATTTCAAAAATAATAATTCTATATTTTTTGTTTAGAAGTTGTGAGTATCATATAACAGATTTCAGGCACTTTTATTACAATGCTTATAGTAAATCGTAACCAGAATATCATTTTACTTTTTTTTTTCTTCAAATTTGTTCGACTCTTGCCAAACATTTTTGTTACTTAGCACATGAACTACAGTTCGGTTGCCAATATTCGAGAGTGAAAATAATTCATGTTGCAATGCCTTCTTGAATTGTAACCAGAATATTATTTTTTTAGCTTTTTAATTTAATTTATTTATTAAAATATTTGTTCGCCTCTTTCCAAACATTTTTACTGTTCAGCACTTGAACTACAGTCCGGTTGCCAGTATTGAGTGAATATAATTTATGTTGCAATGCTTTAATAAATCGTAACCATGATAATATTTTTAATAATTACTCAATTTTATTTTGTTTATTCCCATATTTTCTCATTTCTTGCCATACAGTTTTGTTGTTCGGCAGAGGCACCACAGTTCAGCTGTCAATATCTAAGAGGAAAAAATATTTCCTCTTTGTTTCATAGAAAAACAGAGCATGTCTAGAACAGAGCATGACATTCAAAGCAAAGTAAATGCAATTTATTTTTTTATGCGTGCAATTCATATCGATTAACAATAAATTTTTACGCCCTTTTTTAACTATGGCGTTTGAGACAGCCATCATTGACTGTCTCGTCTCCTATTACTCAGCTTCGCTGATATTTTTACTAACTTTGCATTTATGAAATATGTATCGAAGGGTTGATTACAAAATTGCTTCGTTTAATTTGTTTTTCATTTATCAATTTATTAGTCGAGAAAAATAATTCGCAATAAAAGCAGCTAATTGAACTTAATTTAATAAATACCGAGCATATGATTTGCAGTGTAAGAGAGTAATTTCGGGTGAGTTCATATGAATCCCTGTGATTCTGCATTATCGATGTTACATTGCACTTTATAAATATTTATTGCATTAAATATCATCAGTTAATTTTAACACAAAAATCCTTTCTTTGGGTGCGGATAGACAGAGGAAGAGTAATTAAGAAACAATAGTTCAAGAACTTTCTGCCAACACGTCAACACCCAAATGTAATAGTTTCTCTGTTCAAATATTTACCGCTCTGGAATGCTGAGTATTAAAATAGTACTGTGGCATTTTACTCATTAGAAAACAGGGATTCTTCCAGAAAGTACATGTAGCGTGCATTTATTTTTCAAAGACATTCCCAAATTAATGATTCGCGCTTGATGGTGACGCAAATGATACGGTTAACAGTAACGTTTTGAGGCGTAATATGCTTAGAAAATCTGCTTTAATAACCTCAGATAATTTTCCTCACCGATCGCGAGCTCTCGTAGGCGTTTCTGGTTCATCAATCTCGGAAGAGAACAATCATCTAGATTGGGTTTTAGCGACGAGAGTAATTTATTTGCCCCCAGGTTTTCCACAATTAACGTGTTCCGGAATTCGCCATAGAAAGCTTAATTTGGGGGATTAATAAATGAAACTTATTTTCCTTAACTCGTGTCCAGAAAGAGTTTTCTTAAAAACTCGCCTGTTTTAAACCAGTTATGGTTATATATTTTGTTCAGTACTCATCCTAGAAAAGAAAGAGGAAAAAATATTTACGAAGCCTTAAGAAATAATAATTTTAAAAACTCTTGCATATTTATAAAAGAAGACAGAATTTTAGGAATGTAGAATTTCTAGAAATTAGTTTATTTTATTTATATTCGTATAGCATTTATTTAGAGTAAGTACTTATATTTGATCTTCAGATAGTTATTTTATGTTGCAAATGCATAAATTTTTATTAAAACCTAATTATGAATAGCATAGAATTGTTTCTTAATATTATACATACAAGATAGATTGAATTTTTATAATATTAAAAATTTGTTTGTGAAAATTGAATATTCTTTTTTAAGTGACTCACACCAAATGTTTAAGTCTCATCTGAAGATAAAAAATATTGACTAAGTTATGAAATTTATTAATTAATAAAGAAATAATGTCTTTCTGAATGAATGACTTTTGAAACTTAATACGTAAAGTTTATCATCAATCAGTCTGTAATATATGAATAGCATTCTTAATTCCCTTGCTGCAAATTCTTACATTCGATTTAGTAATGAACAAAAAAGTTGAATTATTTCATTTATATTGAAATTATTTTCATACTTACTGAGAAAGTGTAAAAATAGTTCTTCTCATACGACACATACGAGTTAATGTGAATCTAACACAAAGCATACTTATGTCAAGCAATTCACAAATTTACCTTTCATCCTTTCAAAGAGAAAAAAAATCATCAGAGATTTTCAATTTTACAACAACAACAACCTTTAAAATACATCTTTGATCAAATTTAAGAAAATCAAAAGAATATATATATATTGTCCAATCGTTTTGCCAATAAAAATTTGATTAAGGAATAAAAACAATTCTAAAAGCATAATAGCCTCTTAAGAAATTTGAATTGATAAATTTTTTGCATCAAAAATTGCCGACGATCTCAGGTAAAATTATTTAACCACATCATGTTTATAGACAGAAATGTAGCTCTAGGATCCAAAATCACGATCTCTCGAGCCGTAATTTATACCTCTCTTTCCAGAATACTGAACAGAACCCGATCTTCATAATTTCACAATTGATCTTAATTCTTTTTATTCCCCAGCTGATTCTGATGATCTTAATTTTATCACTCCGAACAATTCGTGACTAAATCTCCAATCCAGATGCAAATTGTTTCCGCGTTGAAAACATTGACATATATTCTCAAGTTACAAAATCTTATTGAGCAAAATTGAATCCTACAGGCTCACACTGCCCCAATTGATGTGACGTGAAACAGTTCATAAAATTCTTATCTCTTTATATTCTTTATTTTCCACTTCTAAATTCGCTTTTGCTTTCTTTTTTAATTCGCAGTCTAAAATATAAATAGTCGTGCTCTAAGAATAAAGCTAATTACTAGGCCATAATTCTTATTCAGTTTTCAAAAACTTTGTTCGGAATATTTTGTAATATTCAGAAATATATTGATTACACTTTGTCTTTTGTAATTTGTGTTGAACTGCTCTGCCGAATGATATATATATACAAGATGTCCAAACGATTTGTCATCTGTAAAAACAATATCAAAAAAAGAATTTCGAGACTAAGATGCACTTATAGTGAGTGAATAACTAACAAAATTGGGTTTAATATTTGTAAAAACTAACCATAAACTATTTTTAATATTGATTTGCATTAAATGAGCTGAAAACAGCTCAGCTTCAATGCTTCATTTGTCTATTTTACGTGTGTTGCACATTATATTAGCGCAATGATTTCAAATGAAGATCATAAACCATAATCAAATTAATTATTTTACGTCAGACGTAAATTAATTATTCATGACTAACGTATTAGAATAATTAATTGGACTATGGTTTTAACGTTGATTGCTTATTATTTCACTTTATATCATTTTAAATATGTGCTATAATATTTGATATTGATAATAAATAAAAAGAAAAAGAAGCTTAGAATTTCCTGCAAAATCTCAAAGCCCTTTTCAAAAGAAACCAGAAATTATTCCAATAAAAAATACATTTAGCGAAAGAAGAACAAATCTTATTAAAATTCATAATATAGAAACTTAGGAGCAAAAACGGCATTTTAATAGAAGTTTTGAAGAAGGCATTCAAAATTTATTTTGAAAATTGCTCCTCAAGCAATTTATTTAAAAATGCTTAGTAAGATCACAGTATCCAGAGACTTTCGATTTTACTTTATTTATTTAATTTTTTTTTCGAATTTCTCCAAAAGGAGAATTACAAAATTTAAATTTAAAAATAACAGAATTTTTTTTTGAAAAGGAGGCGATGATGTTGTGTTAACCATCATTTAAAATTTATTTTTTCATCGAATCGAGCATTTTTTTAAGATTATGAAACAGCACATCTTTTTGGCATTAAAAACAACGTTATTTAACACTTTCTGAAGGTAATTTAGAAAAGTTGTTTCAATAATGTGTCAATATTTAAGCTGTATCTGATTTCAATTTTGTATTTATTCGAACATGCAGTCCTTTAAAATTCACTAAATACATTATAAAACTATTTTAAAAACTTTCAAACACGAGGAGTCCTTAAGTAGTTACTTATTCTGCCTATTTAATAATCTGTTCATGCATATTTGAGGAAGTATAAAAGTTTTCAAAAATAAATTAAAAATAAATTTTTTTTTCAAGTGTGTTTCCTTATAACATGTACAGTTTTTAACTACTCGAGGAACTAACAGAATACATGAAAATATACCAGCAAAAGATTGTATTAAAATTCGAAGTAAATACGTTAAATAATCAAGGATAAATTGGCATTTCCAATAAATAATTTTTTACCTCATATTTGAATAATTTACTTTCATAATATCGGAGCTTGATATATAAAGCTGTTTATATGCAAATTCCAATGGAATGAAGTTAAGATTCAGAAAGATATCGGCACTGAAGATAATTGGATTTTCTTTCCTTCATATGAAAAACGAATAAAGACGATACACTTAATAAGGATGATACTTTTTAAAACTTAAACTTTCGAATTTTTTTTAATGAAAATTTCGAAAATGTTCGGATATTTTTAATCACAGAGCGTATTTCTTGTATTTGTATGTTAAAAAAATAGTAAGAATAAAATGTAAGACATGAATGTAAATTTTAAAAAATCCAGCTGATTATGTTTAAGATCCAGAAAGATATTGGTAATGAAGAAAGCTTTATTTCTGCTGCTTTGTAAGAGAAGCGAAATAAGGACAGTGATACCTACCTTTAAAAACATAAATTTTCGAATTAAAGATAAAGGAAAATTTCGAAAATGTTTGGATATTTTTAATCATAGAGTGTATTTCTTGTGCCTGTATGATAAAAAAAAGTTGATGTGAATAAAATATAAGATATGAATTAAATTAAAAAAATTCCAGCTGAAAACGATTAAAATTCAGAAAGAAATTGGTGTTGAAGAAAGTTAAATTTCAGCTGCTCTGCAAGAGAAGCGAAATAAGGACGATTTTCCAGCGTGATACTTTTTAAAATCAAATTCAAAAATGAAAAAATTTGACAACGTTTGGATACTTTTGATCATATAACATATTTCCTTTATTTACCATGTAAAAAAAAAAAAGATATCAGAAGAGGGACAGAAAGCTTCTTTTTGAAAAGAAGAATGGCGTGCGAGATGGTTTATCGGTCGAAGAATAGTTGTATAAGTGGTCTTATTCTTCCCCATGAATATACCGGCAAAAGGTTACAGGTTTGTGACAAATTGGAAGCGATGGGGTATAGCGAGAAAAATTTATTTCCCCCCTTGTCTCATCGATTCTTCCATTTTCGCCTTAACTTCCGATGAAATCGATGGACTGATATCACAGCTTGAAAGCATGAGCCATTAACTAATGAGAAATTAACGTATAAAAGTGTCCATATTTACCATTTCGGGTTTATTTCATCTATATCACCATATGCCTATAAATAATGTAGCAGAATAAGCTGGTTGGTACTCTAAAGATCTTTAACAATTTCATTTCAGACGATAGGGCTTAAAATGTCAAATATTGTTCTTAAAATACTGAAATTCGAATGAAAATATAAATATATGAAAATTAAAGAATATAATTGATGGTAAAGATAAATTGACAATTCTTAGAGAAGTTGTGAAAAGTAAAATGGTCTAAAGAATTTTTGGAAGTAAGAAAATTAGTCTCAAAAAGTTAAATTGAAAAAAAAAAAAAAAATTGCAGTATTATCAGTAAAATTATAAAATTCTTCTAAGAATTTAGTTTTAAATATCAATTTTTAATAAATATTACTCTACTTCATAGTGTTATACTTGCAATTTATTTCGGGAGAAATAAGCATTGAAATTGAAATTAATCTGTAAAAAAAAAGGGCAACTTTGGAGGTTGCATTACATCCACAATACTTTTCAATTATTAAATGAATCAATCACTAAATTTATCTATTAGTAAATTCCTCAAGAATCTGTCACGGTTTCAGTTAGAGAGTTCAGTCCTCAAAAGAAATATAGAAAGAAATGTCATTGTTAGAGAGGAAGAAAACTTCTCTAAAAGTTGTTCTTTTAAATCTGTCCCAATTTCTACTGCTACACAGGTACAAAACTTTTTGTGTGTGTTAAATTTGAAAAGATATATTTTAAAAAATAAAAATTGATGATAAATTAGAGTTAATTTAAAAAAAGCACTGCTTATTTTTTCAAAAATAAATACAACAATAACATCCTTACATGTGCATTCATTTTACCCTCATATTCTAATGATTTTTTTTCATTGTGTAACCATTATTGACAACAACTAGGACTACTGTAAACATAAATATGAAAACTTATTTTGAAGATCAGTTTTTATATAAATTTAAAAAAAAACCTATTAATTGATTAGTTACAATTTCTTGATTGATCTTGCTTACTCAAATAAAAATAATTAAATAATTTTTTATTAATCAATAACTAAAATTGTTCAAAATTTATTAAAAGGTAAAATTTTAAGTTATGCCGAAAAGCAACAATGAGAAATATAAAACAAAATAATACGTCACCTTTGCTATAATCCAAGAGCAGTCAATGTCTGCATTTTATCTTTATATGCAACTTTACCAAAACAATTAACCATATGTAACGTCTTGAAATTTAAATATGATAACTTTTCTTGAATATTTTAGTTCCTATGTTTACATAGTTTTTTAAGTAGTTTTTGGGACATACTATCTTTTATTTCTCTCCGCTTCCCAGCTGCGTAAAGTTGAATGCATATTAGAAAAAGGCAAAAGAAACGTATACTGAGTTCGTTCAATAAAGTATGGATATCTAAGAAATATTTTTACAGAAAAAAATACATATGAAGGAATTTTCATATTTATCTCCAAAAGATTCTATTTTTCCAAAATGTTATTATTTTAGTTTTTTAGTTTTCGCCATCTCTCATTCTTTGAGGGGAGTTATTATAATATAAGTAATGAAAAATATGAATGATTGTATTCCAAGCTTGACAATGTCGCAATCATATATAAGGATGACATTTGGCACTCAATATACAGGATGCGCCAGAGAAATTTACTTATTAAAAAAAACTCCTGAACGGTGAGTTGGGTAGGTAGAGGGGGTGATAAGTAGCTTTACTGGAGGGGAAAGTCCCCAAGTTTTTTTTTCTTCTCTTGTTGGTTGCCATCATGTTCTGGTTTAGAGAACAACGGGTCTTCTAACTTATTTTCTAACGGTCGCTCACTTGTTGCTACGCAACGTACCTTCCGCGCTCGCTTTGAAATTCCTCCTCACAGACCCGTTCCTGGCCTTAATTCGATTCTGTCGTGGGTTAACTCATTTCGGAAGTGTCTCTAAACCCAGAAATGGACATCAACGGACCACTATAACTCCAGAAAATATCGAAAGGGTGAGGCAGTCACTTCTGCGTTCGGCTCGCAAACATACAGCTGCTCTGGGAATTTCTGACACCACTGTTCGACGAATTCTCCATTAAGACCTTCAATTTCATCCCAATAAATTGGCTGTTGTGTAAGAATTAACTGAACGCGATTTTTTTGCCCATCAAAATGCCTCAGACGTAAAAGTATAATAACTACACTTGAAAGTTGCTATACTCTACTTATCAGTGAGTCGAAAATTAATATATGGAATTATTTTATTTATTAAAAAAATCTTATAAAGAAAATAAATAAGTTTTGTGAATGATTGCGATAATCTTACTGAAATAGTTTTGCAATTTGTTTTCTTCGAAATAAAATTTACTGGAAAGGCGTAAAATTTAGAGCAAAACGACGTCATGATTTGTCAAAAAGTATTTATTGCAGTAGAATTTCGTTAAATATATGCTGAAGTTTTTAAATAAAAGTAATGTTTTTGTTAAATAATTTTTTACGTGATCCACATAAATTCATTTCATAATTATCTGATTCGAGTCCACATCTCCTTTGTAATCAAATTTTGCGCACTTATCATTTAAGAAAACTAAAGACTACCGTAACTTTCCAAAATGAAAAATTAATTAATCAATTAACTAGAAACTAAACATAATTTTTCCTTTTTAAAGTAGTATATTTAATACCTGATAATTTCTGAAGAAATATTTATAAACCATCTTAGAATTTAAAATATTGCCATTTCAATTAATCAGTTTTATTTCTATTCTTTTCAATTGTTATTAATTTTACAGAAATAATGTTAACTTTTAACTAATATAATATTATTTTTTAAATATTTATTTTCTTTTAATACATAAATTTTTACCATGCTTTTATTTCTTTCAAAATAGTAATGTAACACAGTGTCATCAGTTGGCATAAATCAATCAATCAAAAGTAAGACAAGGAAAGTAAAGTCTTAGCGAGCAAATAAAACAGATATTTCAGGATAGCAACAGCATCAGGCAATGATATATTAACCAATATATTTCCGTTTTTTCGCAGAAACTTACGGGGGAAAATTTCACCTACTTAAAATTAAAAATTTTATACCTTTCCACTGTTACAATTTTATTTTTACACAATTTTTCTACCGATAGGTATTGATTCCTTAGAAAATTTTGTGTAGGTAATTTTGAAATTTATTGGAACTCCTCCGCTGATAACGTTAAGATTTTGAACAACTCTACCTCTGTTTTTTAAATTCTTTTTATTTCAGTACATAGGTCTCGAAAAGGGATTTGTATATTATAATGTTTTATACATTAAATTAAAAATTACATTAAAAGTATTACAGAAAAAACTCTGAGTATCGCTGGGTAATTCAATTAATATTGTATAATTTGCGCCTTTAAAGCAGCAAACTGAGTTGAATTTTTACATCGAAGAGATCACAGTGCAGGAAAGAGAATCCCTTTGTAATAGTTTGAAATTTCATTACTTGCACAATTTTAAAGAAAAATTAAAAAATAGACAAATCTTTCTTAAAGTTAGCATTTTTAAGATTTGGTGGAGGTATTTTTCTTTGTTGTTTCAGTCTGAAAAATTAGATTCTCCGTTTTTTTTTTTTTTTTTTTTCTCCCGCAAGTGAGATTGTACTTGCAACTTGTGAAGATTAAATTGCTACAAATCACATTTATGGCCAACTGATACTTCTTAATCGCCGCGAATAATATATCAAGCTTTACTAGCATATCCCATGTTTTGGCTTGATTCTAACACAGCCGAGTAATTTATGATTATGATTAGCACATTGTTATGGATGCGAAATAAGAGGTAATTGTTTTTCCGAGACTGCTGAAAATTAGCCGTCGATTTTACTCCATACCACGTGCTTAGCATTGCCGTCCACACGACAATATCAAATGGGTATTTTTTCCCCCAACTGACTTTATCAGGTTTTTTTCTTTTTTAGCAGTCAACGAACAAGAGAACTGAGATATTTATGGGATTTTTTTTCTTTCACAGCTACCGTCAATGCCAAATGGTTTTTCATTCGACGGTAAATCATTTCACAGATTCTGTGGTATGAAATGTGAAGGAAAATTGTTATGATCTAAATAACTTTTTATATGAATGCTATGAAATAATTAGAATTTCTCATCATTTTGAACAAATAAATGACGATGGCTGATGATTCCTTATGATTAAAAACTTAATACTGATTCTATTTTAAAATATGTAAATTACATATAATGAAAAAAAAAGTTAATTTTTTCATTTCGAAAAAAATTAATTCGGGTAATATACAATAATGAAAAAATTCGACATTCCTTTAATTTCAATTTTTCATTCGAATTTAATTTCCAATATTCATCGCTTTTTTTTGATAATGTAATGATTAAATGTTTCTCCATTAAAAATGCATCTTTTTGTTAAAACCATGTTAGTTTTCAAAGTAGATCATAGAAGATGTTAAAAAATTTTAAAACTCTTTTTTGATGTAAATGATAAATAAAAGTTTTCGAGTTACATTTTTTTTAAAAATTGGTACAAAATAAACTGTCATAAAACAACTGTATATGTTTTGTTTGTTGATATGAAAAGTAAGAAGTGAAAATAATAAGGTATTTAGTTTCATTTTTATTAAATTACGGGATAAGTAATTTTTATTAAGTAAGTATAATATATAGTAATTTTAAATTTTAAAGTCATGAATTCATTAAAAAAAATAAAGTATCGGCATTGAGATTTCTTGATCTTTTTAAATACGCATTTCATTTTTTTATTGATAGGGCCATGGAAAATATGGGATGTGGGGTTACAATCAGAAATCGATCTCTTTGGTTGCAGTCTTCGTAAAGCGTGTTGGAGACAAAATATTTGAGTATTTATTTCAGTTTTTAAAACTGGGTTTTACGAAAGAATTGAAAAAAAAAATATCCTATTTATTTATTTAATTATATCACAAATAGAAGGGGATGGTTTGAAATTCAGAATTGGAAATTATAAAAACCATTAGTCTAGGAAAACAAATTCTTTTTCTTTCCTTTGGGTATGAGAATTTACCGAAAGAAAAAAAAAATAAAATGAAAAACTCAGTTTAATAATAGTTCCGATTTTAATGTATTATTTTAATGGATATTAATAGATTATTTTTTTCCGATTTTCCAATTTTAATACATTATTTTTTCATGCAATAAAAATTAGTTATAATTAGGTAGTATTAAATAATGTAGTAAAATCAGTGTTACAGTAAAAACATAAATAATATTACCCCTTCTATTATTGATTCCCAAGTTTTTGTTTATGAAATTGAATAAAATGACAACTTAAAAATTAGAATAAAAATTTATCAAACTCTAGTTAGACGTTGATTTAGAATTCTGAAAACTGTAGATTTAAGGCCTCTGCAAAGGCCAAATACGGTTAGGAAAGAGTTTTGAAGTCAGATGCTTCAATTCATAAGAGGAAAAATTTTAATAAACACTGACTCTACGCAAGAAATTTTTTATGAATATTTAAATATATTTTTAGAAGTTCTGAGGTAAAAGTTCGCGCTATTACCATTTTTTAAAAGTATAAGTATATTAGACTTTTCTTTGTGCAATAAACACAATATTTGCTTTAATTAAAATGAAAGTGAAAGAGCATTAATTAATGAAATGATAACAAAATCCATTAAAGTCGAAATAGTTAACAATTTCAGAAGCAATTTATTTTTGCGCTTCAAAACCAATTATCAACCCAGGAAAAAGAGTTTGGGTTGTCAAAGATAAAATCTTTTGAGATACGTAAAAACTTAAGTAAATAAGAGAAATAAGATTCCAGAAATTCCACATGAGTTGTCTTCGATCTGTCACGAAGATCGGAAACAAATAATTTTCAAATCAATAGGAAAAATTGAAGAAAATAAATCAAGTAATTGAATGTTTTTTAAAAAATAATGAAAGCTCACGCTTTGAAAACTAACTAGCAATCAGTCTACATTTAGTCGTGACATAGCCGTCAAGACTTGTTTGAGAATTTATGGTTACGAAAACGTGTTCATATTTTGCTTAGAGCGCCATCTGTTGAACATCAGCGTAACCTTATTTGATGGGTTAGTTAAAAGTATAGGAGCGGTTGGTTCGATTTTCATAAAACTTTCTGCAATGATCAATTCGAAATAACCATAAAATTGATTATTACATGTAACACAAAGAATATCAAAAATACTATAAAGGAATCCATATTTAAAAGTGAATAATATTGATATTAACTGAAAAATAAAATTGGAGAAATTTTTTTTTAAATATAGCAAGAAAAATTTGATTATTTTTACAAATTTATTTATTATAAAATAATAATATTTGAAAATAAAGCTTTAAGAGCTTAGTAAGCGTTCTAATCCGAGTAAAATATTTTATTTCAATTATATAATAGATGAATTTTTTTGACTGAAACCTCAATTTATGAAAAGTTTATTCTAGTTCAAAAATTAGGCCAATTTATTAAATTTAAACCATTTTCTAATCCTAGTAAAATATTTTATTTCAATTATATAACAGATCAATTTTTGTGATTGAAACCTCGGTTTATGAAGAGTTTTTTATAATTCAAAAGTTAAATCAATTTATTAAATTTCAATAACTTATTATAGTTGAAAATGTAATATTTATTTGCGTACGAGGAATGTTTTTGCATAAGACGTAGCGTTAATAACTTAACGCAAGTTGTTTTTAGTGAATCAATGTAAGAAACACAATATTCAATTTGTAATAACAAAATAGTGATAATAATAATTTTGCCTTAAAAACATCGTGTTCTAAATTGTCCTGAAAAGATCTTATTTCTTGAACACTTAAATCCAATGTCAACCAAAGAATTTTTGTTCATAAAAATTATCTAATATATGTTTAAACTTAAATGTCTAAAAAGGTATTTATTTAGCCTGCAGGAAGCTTTCAAATGTGAGAATACCTTTTCAAAGCGATCATTTTAAAGACAGTATCTTAAGAAAAATTAAAATTTCTATTCAAATAGATTTATTATAATGATACTGAACTACACTGTTTGAAGATGAGTCTCAGTTTGTAATTCATGAACTTTTCCGATGAACTAACGTCAGATGCTTTTTGTTATAATATATCAAAGAAATTGGATTATTATTTATTTATTTGTTAACTCCATTATATAAAATGACCAATAAAACATTCATACAGCTATAAAATAAAAGAACAATTTACAGAAAATTAAGAAAAACTCATTTTTTAGATGCATTTTACGTCCTCTGAAAGAAAGGAAAAAATTACTCGACATAAGTAACGTTAAAAACATTTCATTTAATAATAATAAAAAAAAATCAATGTATTATACTTCTTAAAATAACATGTTGATTGTTAGAACAAAAATTGTTTAATATAACGTTATTTTTATTATTATTTCAAAACTTAAAATATAATCTTCCTGTTACTAGTAATTTTCAAAAAATTTAATTAATTCTATTGAAGATTTGTGGATTAGCTTTATGGCAGTAAACAAATCGGAATTAACTTCAAACTTGAAAACAAATTTTAAGTTGTCATAAGCTTCTGTTCCTAAAGCTTATTCAAGGTAAGGTTAGTTTCAACTTTATTCCATGTTCTTAAAAAAAAAGAATAAAAAGGAAAGGCATCTGCTGCATGCTTAATTTTTTTGATAAATTATTTCAAAGTAAATTTTTATTGAGTAACGTAGTCTTTTGCAGCAACTATCGTATTTTGTAATGTGAATAATTATCAACAAAAAGTAATTCCAAATTCCAGTTTTTACAATCCGAAAGCTTTTATATAACTACAAGGTTTCATTTTTCATTAATATAACTTTAACATACATGAGAAGAAAGGAATATGAAAAAAGAACAAGCAATTCATAGTACATAACTAGGGGGGGGGAGGACTGTCTTATAAGTATCTAAGTGTTCTTCGAGGTAAAGTTTCAGACCATATTACTGGTATAAAAAAGCTTTCCTACATTCAGTAGCACAAAAATAAAAGAGCTTATTTTCTATAACTTTTTAGATTTAACTCAAATTTTCATAATTTTCATCAAATTTGGGAAATAATTCTATAGCATGCAACTTTATGGGTATAATTTAAAATGGTAAATACTATGTTTAAAGTTCGTATTTATTTAAGGTGTTTGCACAGCTGTCCTTGCTCTCACCGAAACGCTTTGCTGCCTATGAATCAAATGAAATTTTCTTGCTGCAACTGATAACATACTTGAGAACTCCGTTTGTCATAAAATGACGAATTCTCACCAAACGCTTTTCGTCATCTGCGCTCATTTAAATTCAAGTCAAGTGGCATCAGCAACTTTTTATCCTAATATATAAACAAAATAGCTATTGTTGCAACTCTGCTCAGCAGACCATTCTATGGTTTCTGACTGGAGATTTTCATCGTTGCATATGATTAGTTATACATTGCTGGCCAACCCCAAACAAGCAATTATGCATGTAATATCCAGATTAAACAAGGATGTTTTGATAAGGAAAAATCTCTTACAAGCATTAGAGAAGAAAATTAGCTTGTAAATGCAATAATTCATTTTTGCTGACTGTGATGAATGGGCGGAAAGAAATGGCATTAGCAAATGAAAAATCTCAGTAATAACATTGTAGATACTCAGACTAAGAATTGCAAAAGTAAATCGATTATTTGTTTGAGTAAATCAAAATAAATTCGCTAAGTTTTCGATCCCATCTTACCTTATTTCCAACTGAGAATAAAGTTCTGAGAATAATATTCTTGGTGAATATTAGGTAGCTGAAGAGTTTTCAATTCTTTCTCTCCTCATTTTCAACTGAGAATGAAGTTCTTGATTGTTATATAACAGGAGGAAACAATACAATAAAAAAGATTACCGAAAAAAATTCTTGGTGAATATTCGATAGCCGAAAATTTTTTGACTCCCTCTTACCTCATTTTCATCTGAGAATGAAATTCTTAAATATTATACAACAGGACGAAAAAATAAAATAAAAAGATTACCAAAAATTCTTGATGAATATTCAATCCGAATAGTTTTCAATTCCTTCCTACCACATTTTCAACTGCGAATAAAATTCTCGATTGTTATATAGTCGGACAAGAGAAATTAAAAAGAAAAAATTCTGGTGTAATATAAGGTAGCTGAAATAAATCTGAATAACAGACAAGATAATAGTTTTGAATTGTTTATTAAAATAAATACAGAGATTCGACGCGTTGGATGCGTTCCACGTAATAATAAACAGCATTACATGACATACGTAATACGTATTACGTATACGTATTCATTCAGCATTAATGAAATACTCATTCAAGTCAAACATATCTCAAAAATTGCTGCACAAGTTATTAGTGAAATGTCAGTTTTCAACAATCAGCTTTATCTTTGGCATATAAAATCAGGTAAACATGCGCGTTTGCTTTTCCAAATCAAAAATCAAGACAAAAAAATGTTAAAAAGGAAGTTAAATTGATCTCATGCCTTATCGGAGACATTTTATCGCGTTGTAGAACAAGTCTTAATTTTTTTCAATGTTATACAAAAGTCTAAAGGTCTACTATATTCTTTCTTTCTTTCTTTCTTTTTCTTAGTTTTTTTTCAAACAAGATTTTCTTTAACTGGTGTATAATAGTCTTCTGTCCCCCCTTCCTCTAAGGAATTGTCAAGTGCAAGATATCTTTAACTGTGGGTGGTGACCACAAGCGGGGAAGCGCAGAAAATATCGGAACCGAGAGTTTCACAGTGTGTTCCTCTTTAAGTTTTTCCATTTTTTTTTTGGTGGAGGGGGGTAGTTAACATTGTCTGCAAACTTTGCATTATTTTATTTTATTCATTTGTTTTGCTTTATTTTTCAGTGAGAAGTCTTATTTCTCATTAATACTACTTTCATTTATTCTATCGCTTGTTTTTAAAAAAGTTTAGCTGCATTTTATACATATAGGGGTAGGATTATATATATATATATATATATATATTGTGTGTGGTGAAAAAATGTTCTCCTCTACGTATTCTATTTAAAGATTTTGGCAGAACTTTGAAATCGTTTAATACAAAGGAATAGAGTATCGATTAAAATATGCATGCATTGGAATTACATTTAAAACTCTGACTGATTTTATCATTATATTAGCAGTTTAATACCAAATTGACGAATTTCAGCAAAATATGTTTTGCAGAAAAATATCAAAGATTCCTTGAAAAAAAGATTTTGTAAAACGTTTGGAATGCAGTGTATGAAACCTTGATTTAATTCTATGGCAAATTTTTGAAAAACGTGAACAAAAAAAAAAAAAGCTTTGCCTCCACTGCTAATTGAATGTCATCTAAGATTCCTTAATTACGGCAAGAAAAGTTTAGTAACTTCATCACTCTGGTTTTATTGCAGAAACTAACTGATTTAATTGAGCAGAATGTATTTTATAACTTCTCTTTTCTCTATGCGTCATTGATTTGCTCTCAAAAAGTAATAGAATAAAAGTAATATATTATAGTAGATAGACGTCATTCAACAAATTTTATTTGCCTTTTTTTTAACTTTCGCAAAAGTAAAATTGCATCAGAATTACTTATTATGTAACAGTATTTGTACTTAATCCAGGATTTTTTATATGCAGATCGACAATTACTTATGAAGAATTTTTATGAATAATTTGGACTTGAAATGCCACTCTAGATGTAATAGTTTGAAGAAATCGTGGCAAAGTTTTTAAATCAATTGAAGTTCTAGTGAAGTTCTTTAAGTGAATTTTCTAGACAAACTTTATATGGTTCTGAGATTGTTAGATTTAAAATAAACCCAAAAACATATGATTTTATCCCTGTTAGGAATCATTGATTCTCCAAAGTTTTTGCTCCATTTATGAATACAAATATTATTTTATTTATTTTTCAAGCAGATAGAATCTTAAAAATCGTGAAATTGCTTCAAACCATCACAAGCTTTACAAAAGTTGAATATCCCACTGTTTAATTTCTAAACTTAATAACTTAGACTATAACATCTGTTTTTTACATTCATGTTAGAGAATAAAGGAGTTACCTGGAAAAAAAAATTGTGATATGTATCTAAGTATTGAAATTAACATTTTCATGTAGACATTATTTTTGCAAATGACTGACAAAACATTTTTTTAATCAAAATACCGTGAAAAGGCCACAAAAATACAATGGTTATACTAGTTTGAATCAATATACTCAATCTCGATGATGCAACAGCATATGTAGAATTACAAAAAGAGCATTCTAATTATTATTTCAGAATTCAAAATAATTGTATTTATTATCAAATTAACTATTTCAAAATATTCTTTTCAGGAGAATAAAGATAAATGGAAAAGATTAGAAGCAATTACATAATGAAATGGACAATTCTTGATATGCTTTTTAAACTTTTTATGTTTCTCTAACAATTATTAAATAATTTCAGCTTCAGATGAAAATCAAAATGTTTTACATTTTTTAAATTTTTACTTAAGATTGCAGACAGATTTCTGACTAAGCAAACTAGGCAATTACCTAGGGTCACTGAGCTCGGATACTTCTCTCTGTTGCATTATGTTCACTTAGATTATAGTGTATTTACGTGCCCCAAGTGCCTGCCCAAATATAAGAGTGCACAAACAATCATTCTGAAATAAATTTTTAAGAATGTAAACTTTGTGTACATTTTCACGAAGTTATGAAATAAAAATTATAAAATAACTTATTAATAAGTAGACTAAGCTGAAAATGCGTTGAAAGAAGAAATTATATTGTCCAGTTTATAAGAAATAGATGTCTCATACTGAGCATTTCCTGGATTCGAAAAATGTTGAAATTCACTACTACCTGAGCAAATTTTACTTCCAATAAAGCATTATTGAAAACCGAAATCATTCCGGAAAATGTTTTTTCAAACAACATATGCTTGCGTTGTAGAAAAATTCAAAATATTTTGAATTAAATCTATCCTAATTCATTATCTTTGATTTAAATTATACATCTTCTTCTTCCCTGTCATGAAATATATTCGAAGAGACTTTATTTATGAATCATCATATCGATATTCCAAGTTATTTTGCTTTAAATTATTCCAACATCATTTTCACACAATTTATATTTAGTAAATGCTATTATTTACTTACAATACGGTAATTTTTGAACCACTTATATTTTATGTCCTTTCAAAGTTTAAGCGTCTGAAGTGACAAAAAATTTTATAATTTCAAAGTAAGACAATGGAGAGGCGACTATATTTAAATTTATATTGAAGTCAAATTGTAAAAATCGAAATCTTTTCTTAGATTTATTTGTGTTTTATCATTGAAAAATAAGATGCTTCGCTAAAAAGAGGTAGTAAAAAATCTATTAAAGGAAAATTCTATAATAATATTTTTCTATTTAAACTTCTTATTTTATGATTAAAAAAACATTTATTTATTTATTAAAAAATATTTCTAAATTATATGTAATTGAGGTAATGGAATGTATCTTTTTTTTAATGCTTTGAATAAATTTATTTTTCATTTCAGCAACATTCATACGTTTTAATTCTTGATTAAATGGGTTTTTCTATCAAAATTAAAAGTAAATTTTCAGTAGAAATAATTCTTGAAAAAACAAACAAAAACAAAAGAAAAAATTCGATGCATTTATTAGGCAAGTCATGATTAATTCAGTAATCTAGCACGCGCATTTGAGCAGCAGTCTAAATTATTTATATGATTCGCTTTTAAATTTATATTCCATTATTGAATTGATACCTGCATTAACAAAGTTAACTTTACAAAAGAATCGAAATAATATCGATTGGTATGAATTATTTTATCCAGTGGACTTTTAGTAAGATTTTGTCTCCATTCAAAATTCCTACTTCTGTTTATGGAAGCTTATATGAAAGTAAACTTTTCTCCTTAAATTTTAAAATCTAGGCTGAAAAATAGCATGTTAATTGCATACCGTTACCACTCTGTGAGATGTAAAATATTGCCGTTAATATTATATAAATTATTATTATTTACATTAAATTATCAGTATGAATTATAAAAACTATTTACATGATCCCCTTTTAAAAGTAGATTCCATTCTTTTGAATTGATATCTGCATCAACATTAACAAAGTTCTTTCAACCAAAGAATCGAAGCGATATCAGTTGACAAGAATTATTTATCCAGAAATTCTGTCTTTTTTTAGGATTTTGTCCTCAATAGAATATCATGTTTCTCGCCACAGCGGTATACATGAAATTCAACTTTTCTCTTTAAATATTTTAAAATCATATGCTGAGAGGTAACATGCTGATTGCATATCGTTGTCACTCTATATGGTAAAGTTCTCAAACTGAACATATACTACGATTAAATCTTTTCTAATTACAGAATTTCATCTTACAAGAAATATTAGGAGCGTTTCTTATCCTTAAGAATAAAAAGTGAATTAATATACTCAAAACAATGAATATTTTTATGCAACAAAAGATATGTCATTCTTCTTTCAAATGTTTCAGTTTTTTACTCTCTACAACTTATATATAAATCAATTAATTCGCAACTATTGAATAAAAGAAAGCTGTTATTGAATTTATTGTTGATAAACATAATCTGTTATTATAATTTTTTTTTCAAAAATGAATTTAAAACATTAAACACTCATTTATTTCAATAAAAAAAATAATATTCATTCCGAAACTTATTCACGACAATGACTACTATATTGAATCTTTTTATTCTACAAACGTCAAGGCATTTTTTATTAGTAATTTCATATTTTTATTCTCGGCATGTATAAGAGGCAGTTATGACTGAAGATCAATGTCTTAATTACCCCTTAGAGTCGCGCAAGTACTGAGAAAAGGCAAACTTTTGCTAAGCAGAATAGCACCTTTCGATGATTTATAGCCCAACTGACAATCAAAAGGCGAAGATCCAGTTACGCTTGAACAGTGCAGAGAAACGAACTAGGCACACACGCAGAGGTAGCCAACTTCTCAACCAATCTGCACTTGCAGAAGGGTTTAGCATAACGTTTATTTCAATGCGGCTGTTTTATTTATTAAATTTCCCAATCACGTACGTATGCCAGAAAATTAACCGTGCGTGTATATTTCTTCTCGAACAATTGACGAGTAATAATATGTTTCTTACTTTGTAATAATCTGTCCGCTGAGAAATGTCTAGGATTAGTACTCCTGAAGGCAGGAAGATAGTTCGGATTTTACGTCTTTTGTCTACGTCAACCCTCAATTGATACTGTAACTAAAATCAAATGGGAAAGGGAGTTTCCGTTGACCTACAGCTTAGAAGCTTATCTCACTCATGTAGAAACAAAGATGAAAACTTCAAGAAAGTAGTAAACGTAACACCAGCGCATCACTTCCAAAATAATTAAAATTCTTACTAATGGTAAATGAGGATTAATGACCCATAGCTCTAATTTTAAGTCTACTCATCAAGAAAAACCTAATTATTACCCCTAATTAAATACCACTTTGTATTTTACGTATGTAGTCATAACAGAATAGAGAAACAATTTTAGCAATATAATTTTGAGTCTGAACTCTTTTAAAATAATTGCATACAATTGAAAAATCAATGATGTTATGTGTTTTGGTGACTTCATAATGTAGGCCTTCTTCTAAAACTTACTAAGCAAATACATTTTTTTTGAAAATGTGTCATAATAATAAAAAAGAGAATTAATTATAAAATGATAAAATGTATAATAAAAAGATATTCATTTATAAAATTATAAATATGATGCAGATTCTAATATAATGAGCCAAAATATTAAATGACATAATAATGACAATTTTTAATTTTAATCTTAATGCAACATTTTTCTTGCATTCTGCTTCTAGATATATACTGAGGATAAAAATGGGAATTTATAATCTCTCTCTTTTTTTAAACAAACCATCGAAACCTTTCACATACTCTGGTTGCAAGTATGCACTACGCTTTTAATATAAACAGATCATTTGTGAGAAAATGCACGTGGGAAGGGCTAAGGCTTGTAAAATACAATTAAATAAAGTAATTGTCTTTTAAAGAAACGAAAATTTGGATTTTATTTTGAAGAATGGGAATAACTACCCATTCAATCTGAAATAATCTAAAATGCATTTTAATGAGGTTTTTTTAAAATTGTTAAATAACTGATTCAGTATCTTATTGTTAAATATTTAAATGCTTTTATTTACTGTAATTGTGCAATTCTTGAGAAAAGCAGTGAAAAATACATTGTGTTTTCTCAAAACTTTATCAACTATTTTTCCGTCCATTCTTATTTCAAATAGGGCTAGTTCTGAAACTTTTCGGCCTTGAAGAAAATGGACTGAAAAAACATTTAAGGTAGGGTGGCGTTATTTTTTCCTAAATAATGAAGACATAAAGTGTTAGTGAAAGGTATTGCTAATAATTGAAAACACCTGATTTCGCAAGATTCATTTTAAAGATTTGGAAATAGCAAAGATAATTGAAAGCCATTTTTTAAATATTTTACTTTCTGTTGTGTCAAAACTTCATTATCTAAAATGTGCTCATGATTTTCAGTAAATGATTCTCATCTTGAAAATATCAAAATAGTAAATGAATTTCGTTTATTTCATGCTTTCTCTCTTAATTTTCAATTGTGCTAAACATTAAATAAAATTAAAATTCACCACTTGAACGGCTGAGAATCAAAATCATAAATTCTTTATATCAGTTTTTAAATTTCATTACTATGTATAAAACCAGTCATATAAATACATTTCAAGATTTTCCGTTTCACATTACAAATTAATATTAAAGCTATTACAATACTTTAGATTAAAGTACTTCAAAGGGACTTGACAGTTCTCTTTTACTAATGCAATGTCCAGGATATAACAATCTTTAAAATATGAATAAGTTTTTTGAAATATTTTTTAACTTGGTAAAAGTCGCAAAAGATGATCAAATGCTATCAGTATATAATATAAACTAATTCCTCAATGACGAAATAATTCTCAATTCTATATAATTCATGTCACGTAGTCACAAATTTTCTGAGTCTAAAATACTTTCAAGCCTCATTTTACTCAACTGCGCAATTTATGAATCCTAACTAAGATAAAAATTCAAAGAATTACCCAGTTTTCAAACGACATTTTGCTTTGTTGACCATGAGTCAGGTTAAGGATTTTTTTTAAAGAAAAGGAGAAAGTACTATTAGAATTTAGTTAAAAAATTTTCCTTACCTCATTAAAGTACTGACATTTTAAGCGAGGTGCAGTCAGAAATTAGAGAAATTTTTTCTAATTTCGAGACGATCCACGTGCGATCTCTCAAGCAAAAGAGAGCAAGGAGATCACGGGAGTGTCTGGTAACATCAGACGATAGCTAATCTCTTTGTGCTGAGATAACATAGGAAAATAAACAAATTCCGACGCCGAGCGCCTGTAGCTCCTCCTAAACCCCACCTCCGGGAAGACAATTACCTAACAGAGAGCATCCCAGGGTCGAACAGGTAGCAGCTTTAGTGACATCTGTTTACGTGATTTCTTAAATTGTAGCTTTGTGTGACTCGTATAGCTCAGGGGGAAATATTGCTGGTAAAAAATGACTTTTGTCTTGTCCTTTCAAGAATATGACCTCGAGCAGTAGATGAAATTCATCAAGGAGACATGCCTGATGGAAAAATGATTAGCAAGTTCAGAAAATCGGTCTCCAGGTCCGAAAAGAAAGATAAAGAAACGGTGCATTCGTCAGATAATGAACCACGGAATCATAAGATGATGAGATTCGAAACCATTAATTTCGCAGCAGTCTCCCGAAATTGGTGTTTCTCTTGTACACGACCTTTTCAAATCTTCTGTTCAGCTGACTTTAATGTATAGTTTTTATATCTTCCAGCGAACATTTAGATTTTAATGAAGAATCAGAAGTTGCCTTCAAACTGAAAATGATTAATGTAAAATATTCAACTTATATTTATTATATTTAGATATAAGATCAAGTATGTTTTAAGGAGAGCCGACCTAATAGCGCAGTAGAACTTTTTATTTTTTAAATGCCATTTTTAAAATAAGAGGTGTTAACAAATATTACATCGCGCTTATTAAATATTTAATACTTGCAAATATATTATTATTATATATTAAGTTTTCGTGTAAAAAATTAAAATATGGACTAAAGCACATATGGATCTTGATTTTAAGTAGGTAAGGCAGATGAATTTTGAGATTAAAGTATTTCTTCAATGACCTTTTTTTCTTTCATACTTTTTGAAATTTATAAGCAAAAGTAATTAAGAAAGGCATCTAATTTATAATTAATTATAAAGGCATTTAATTTATAATCTTTCTATATATTATTATCTGCCAAAGAAACCACAACTGAATTCCTGTTTAGTTATAGCTAGTTTTTACTTTTTTTTTGTTGCAATTATGGACTTCAAATTGCTTTTTCCAGACTAACAGGGTAGCAGGCACAAAAAGTTTTTAAGAAACCACGGAATAAAACAAAAGACAGTTTTCTTTCCATAGAATTGTTTTAAAAGCAACCATTTCTATTATGAAAGTGTTCCTTAATTTCAAAAGCTGTAAACATCATAGCAAAATTTAATTACAGACTAAGAATGTATTCAGGAAAGTGCTTAAAACAACTTCACCAACAACTGAATCGAATGTTTTAAAGCACAAGATACAATAAGACATTTAAAAATTCATTTGATAGTTATAGATTTCAATACTGCAATTGCATTTCTTCATTTTCAACTAAAGGTATTGTAAATCGGCATTGCAGACACTAGAAAATATCAGAAAACTAACTTTGGAAAGTTCATTGTGAATTTTAACTGTTAACTAACGTAATTAGGAAAGTGTCAGAATTTAATTAAAATTTCGTCATTAGAAAACTTTCGAGCTTCGAACCGAAAATATAATAAATTAATCCTTTTATTAAATAACTTTTAATTTATTCAAAATTAATATTATAAAAGACATGCATGTTTCATGCAAAACATGAATCGCTAAGCAGCTTGGTGATTTAATTTGAATTTGAAGAAAATTATTGTAAGAATTACTTAAGTAGAAAAGTAGAAATGTTGTAGAAATGAACATAGTTTTGTTCTATGAATGCTATTGATCACTATTTGAAGACTATTGTATATATTTTATCTTAATGGAATCCAAAAGAATCTTAATAATTTTTTAAGAAATAATTTTGAGGTTAAAAATAAAATGATAGAAATTCGAAATGTTGGGGCAGAATATAAAAAATATTTTAACTAAATGATTTCATCATGCCAATCAAGAAAATAACGTGCAATTCTCAGTTTTAAAATGTCACTTTGAAATTGTGCTTAATTTTTTTTTCTGTAAAAGGGTTAATAAACAGAAAAATATGGAGAATTCATTTAAAATTTGTATACGTGAATCCATGGCTAATTCAATAAATTCACTGACATTCAAAAGAACCAAAATATTTTACTTCAGAAACTAAATAATATTTGTTTAAAAATCATAAGCTACATGATTTTTTTATTATTGAAGAAACCAAAAATTTCATTAATTACTTAAGGTAGGACATTTTAAAAGTTTTTGTAAAAAACATGAATTACAGAGGATATTTTTTGTCTCTAGGGAAGTTATGTTTTTATTTATTTAGATAAAAAGTCTTAGTATATTTTTTTCTGTTTTCCTAACAATTATTGTCTGAGGTAGCATATAAGACGCAATTTTTTCCCCAAAGACATATATGCAGATATGAAATCAGATCTATTAGCTGCAATCGAATCTTTTTGAAAGAAAGGGAAAACTTTAAGTATGCCAAAACTGGAGATTTTTTTTTTCTCTTTTTCTTTTGAACTTTTCGTAATCAAAAGACATTGCGAGTCTTGTAATGACACGTCTCATTCATAAAAGTTTCCTCCCCTAAAAAAAAAGAAGAAGAAAAAATCGCTTAATGATAAAGACGTGATATCGAGAAAGAATGCAAACGCACACATTTAGGTTCACCGCAGTACCAACTCTGTTCAATCTTGTCCTTCCCAGAAGTTCAATTAAGAAGATATCGTGATACCGAAGGGGAGGGAAAAAAACTTCTTTCAAAGAATTTTTTTGATTTTTCACGCTGAGCTCATTTTTATTCCGAAAGACTAGAATCACGCATAGTAAGGAATCGGAGATATTCTTTTATTACCTTCCCCTTTTATTATTTTACTTTTATCAAGAAAACTACAACATTTTCAGCAGAGTTTTGGAGATGGGGGATTTTATCATTGGTATAATTTTCTACTGCCTAAAAACAACACAATTCTTTTCATGATAAATTTTAAAAATTAGTTTTCATGACATATGCCATCACATATCTATTACTATAATACGAGGAATGGTTGCCAAGTCGAAAATCGCCCCAGAATTAATAAACTCCGGTAAACTTGGGGGTCTGGGGGTTTTTGGTCACGAGGAATCGATTGGCGCCGGTTTTGAAGCGCTACGGTCGAGCAGTTCGGAGTTACAGATAGGATATTTTCAAACTTTATTAGTTCGCCATAATGGCTACTTAAATTTTCAAGCGGTAACATGCTGCAATCTATAGCCAATATGGCGAACTAATAAAGTTTTATGTTTATGCTGTTATAGGTTTATAATATGTTTCTTATGTATGTATATATGTTTGGTTTTTCTAAATAAATTTGTCAAAAATATTGAACTTCAACACACTTCAATCTTTACCTTTACTTTACCTTTGTATAGAATAGTTCCCTTTCCAAACTCTAACTTTGTTTAGAATAGTTTACAATGGTGCACTTTAACCGGTTATCTTTTCACCAATGGTTTCACAAATTTTCTTATGGCATGTATTGTTTTGATAAATCACAATTGAAAATTTAAATCTTCGAGTTAGCTTCGATACCTGTTTTCTCCGAGCGGAGCTCGGTCACCCGCTGGTGTTTCTAAAAGACGACATTTTGACAATTTATATATAAAAAAATTATTCACTATAAATGAAAAGTCAGACGTGTTCAATGACTAATGTAGCATTTAAACAAATAAATTAAATATTAGGAAGTAATTTAATTTATATTTTTTCTACTTCAAGATTAATTGTCAGATTGTACGAGGAATAAAAAAGTGGAAAAAAAGACAACCAAACAGAAAATGGCTTCTTATATTTTGATTTTAAAATGGGATTTATAAAAGCCATATAATCTTAATATGAAACTCTTAGCAAATAATTTTACCGTCATAACACGTTTGTTCTTTTCTTTGAAGCGTTTATGTTGGCAAGTATCAAAATCAGCTGTTATTGGTTTTGTCATATAAAATTAAGCTGCAAATATTTCTTAATCTGACAATTTCTTCAAAATTGTTTGGAAAAAGTTTCTGCATGTTCAGTGCTTTTCAAAACTACTACATTTTGAAAATAAGAAATATTTAGAAAATTATTTCATGTAGAAAGATCAGGAAGAGTAAGTATTCAAAAACAATAATTTCGACTAAACATTCAAGTAGCAGAAAACACTCTAAACAGGGTTAATTATTCAACTCAGAGATTTTATTGGGTAAAAAGAATTTTATTTTTATATGTGTTATTTAAATAAAACATGATTATTTTTTTTATTTCAAAGCACTTAGAACTCAAGTCCAAAATTTAGTTTTAGGACCAGAGTTTCTGATGAAAATCTAACAATTGTCTTTCCGATTGCATTTATATTGAATTTTCTAATACATTCTACATTTTAGTTGGTCTCAAATTAATTTTTTTTATATACCGATTGTTAATACTTACATAATGTCTGATTAAAAAATTCGATAAAGTTGATAACCTTTAGTGCATTTAGTAAAAATTTATTTTTCAAGTACATTCGGTAAACATTCTTCATAAAAATTAGAAAATCTTTCATCACCCTGATGATAGACGAAAACGTCCAAAATTTCATAATCGTTCGACGTATTTTTAATATAAATGTATGTAATCAATTATTCTTGTTTGAAAATTTATACTATATTGGTTTTTTAAACATTTCTGAATAAATATCAGTTTCTCTAAAAAGAAGAAAGAAAGAAAAAAAAAAAATTAAAAATTCACAAACTTCCTAATTTAAGTGAAATGTTTTTCCCTCCTGAACAAAAATAAAACATTTGGAATAATTATAAACAAACAAACAATAAATTCTGGAATCAATGAACTGATTTAAAAAAATCAATTGATTTTTAATTTTTCTCCAATTGGGGCTCCTTATTATTATGAGTTTAAAACCACTGAATAAACCTAAGTTTATTTTTTAACAAAAAATTAAGAATATTCCGGGAATTAAAGCGTGATTCCTATAAATACAAGATAATTCTCAATTTTTAGCAAAATTTGGTATCTTAATTTTGGTTTCTCAATATTTTAACTCTTCAGAAAAAAATATTAATAAATAAATAAATAGAAGTCACAAAATTAAAATGTTTTGGATTGTTTAAAATTTTGCCATTACGAACCTGAAGAAAAAATGATAAAGAATCGGAGATTTTACATCAAATACTTAAGGAATCATAAATATAAAGTGCTAAAATTTTTACTCATATACTTTAAGTGATATTTAAGATCTTATGTTTCAAAGAATAGGTAAATATTTTGTAATTTTAGATACAAACTTGTAAAACAAAGTTTTTCGTCTACTTGATCATGAAAAATTATGCTGAGACTATGATTTCTAAAAATATAAAGGGAATCAATAAAATCATTCAATCACTTATAAAAAAAGACAAATTAATTTAAGTCTTATAGAAGTTCCGTAATAAAATTACTAGAGATATATTTCAAGAAAAATCTTATAATTTTGAAGCCAATCAAATTTATCAAATAATGTCAGTTTGATTAAAGAACATGACAACTGTATCTAAATTAGCCTCCCATGTAAATTTTGATTCTTAATGTTGTAATTTCGTAATGCAGATAACACTACTACGAGATCGTTTTACTCTAGATTATTCATTTGTTGTTCATTAACATTGGTATAAACTGCTGAGAGTTTCCGTCGAAGAATGAAGTGCTGTCAAAAATTTCCAAGCCCAAAATCCTAAAATATGACAAGTTTTCATTAAAAAAACATTCTTATTTATGCACCTTATGTGCTTACACTTCCGTCCGTTTATGAATTATTTTTTAGAGAATTACAAATTTTACAAATGGTGAAAATTTTGAATCAAAATTGCAGTGCAACTATTTGAGAGTAGTTCTTTCATTTTCTGTTAAATAATGGTTTATTTTAAGATACATTTTTCCATTTTGAAATCGAAGCAATATTTCTAGGAAGAAATTTAATTCTCGAATTATTTTCCCAAAAATAGTTTGAGAATGAAAAAAAAAAAAAATACAGATCATAAATATAGAAAAACATTTTTATACGGCTTAAATTATACTGATGTGAAACGACGTACATTCAAAATTTTAATAAACAACTTCGATTACTACAAATTTAACACTACTAATGCAAATTTATTAAAAAGCAATAATTTCGATTGTTTTAAACGTCGTAGAAATATTTTACTTCGTAATATTATAATTAAAATTAAAAATAAAGAATTTAGAAAAATCATATCATTAATGCATATATTGAATAAAAATTATGTTGTTGTTTCTAATGACACTTGCACTTATCTTTGTCAATGACAAGCCTGCTGACAAAAGAGCCATTGTGATTGAATCCGAATTTTTTGCGTCATTTGTTTTTTAGTAGCGCCATCTAGGGCCAAGTACGAATTAGCTACTCTCGCGTCACAACCCTTTTTACGGGGCTGACTTCATTCATACATTTCATTCATAGATCGTAATTTACCTGGATCAGACAACACCTTTGAACCAGTGCATCCAGTGGTACTACTCTCGACATGAAGGACTTTGGGACCACGACAGACTTATACACACGGAGGTCTCGGCCCTGCGGGGTTTGAACGCGCAACCCAAAGGATGCTAATCCAATGCCCAACCAACCAGGCTACCCCGGCCTATAAAGATGATATAGTTCATATAGAGTTTTTATATGCATGCTGGTAAGCATTTAATTACCGAAATAAAAATAATTGATCGTCGTATGACTGTCTATGAATATTAATATATAATTAATATCATTAACTATATTGTCAATTGAATATTTTTTCCTTAGTGTATTGATAAACAAATTAAATTTGAAAATCCTTAATGGAGCCCACTGTAAATTTAAAGGAAAAAGGATTAATTTTTTTACATTTTTCCTCATTACTTGAATTACACAAAACAGTTTATTTTCTATTTATTTACCAACTATGAATAATTCTAATCTCAGTATGTCAGTTCAAGCATTCACCGAAAGGATTCTCTTCTTTCAGTAGAATCCAAGGTCTTTTTTTTTTTTTTTTTTTTTTTTTTTTTTGATTTTGGAAATGACATATAACTGAAAATTCGCCTTATTTTGCTTGTATAATGAAGTTCTTATTATTACAGGCGTTACAAATGAATCGAGATTGGGATGAAATGACATATAAAGGAGTAATGTATAAAAGACGCTATATTGTATTTCTAAATTTAAAAAAATAATAATTCAAAACAGCTATTTAAATTTTGTTAGGGAAAACAGAAGTTTATATTTTTTCTGTGTTTTATGCTTGAAAGTTATTCATCTAAACAAAAACATTCTGTATTATTTAATCTGATTAATATTCCTTTTAGAATTACACGTTGCATATTTTGAACCGTGGTTATATAAATACTGAATACTGAACTGTGGTCATATGAATATTGAAGACTGAACTGTAGTCAATGATGACTTCGTTCAACACAACCGTGGTCATATGATGGGACGATGGACTAGGAGAAAAATACAGAGGAATGTGTTTTGTATTTTAAAAAATCCCTTGTAAATTCTTTTCATCTTCTCATTTGAAGAAAATTTTGATGATTTCTTTTGATTTTAAATTTACTTTTATCTGTTGGTAGTATACTACTACTGCATTATCCCTACCACCACAATATTGGATAAATTAGAGTGATCAGTTCACGAGGTATGGCAGTTCGAAAGTCATTAAATGAACAACAATTTGTCTCCATTCATTATAATTGAATCAAACTTGTTCAAAATATATTGTGCCGAAATCCCATTTTATTGAAAAGTGCTAAGATTAGAAGATGTGAGCAGAATGCAGTTTCAGGATTCTGTTTTCATCTGAGTATGTCGCACAGCACTAATGTTTAAAAAATGATAAATTATTAATTTTTTTTTGTGTGTGAAGTTGAAAAAAGTTTTTTACTGCTCGCTAATAATTCAAACTAAACCTTTAAAAAGGATTTTACTTTAAATATAAACTAGGGTGGTTACATATCTTGCTGAAAACCCCTCAGAAAGTACGTTATGTTTTTTTTTGGGGGGGGGGGCGTCGCTACGTTACCCAAGTCGCTAAGCTCGCTTGCCATATAATTATGTTCATTTCTGCTAGCAATAAAATAGTTAATAAATGCATTAATCATTAAAGGAGAATTAAAATTATTTCAAATTGCATCAGCTGCTAACATCAGTTTCCCTCAGTTACTAAAAATTAAATCATCAACTTCTAATATTGGAATTTATTGGTAACAGACAGATGTATATGTAAATTCTAAATTGCAAAAATGTATAATTTTAAGATGTTTAAAAACTAAAATTGCTGTTATTTCTTTATCCTTGTTTTGATAAGATTGTTTCATTAAAATTGATCGATATAATGTTAATAACATTAAAATTATTGTAGAAGAAGGCTAGTTTTAACAAGATTAATTTAATACGGTTAATAATTTTGGCGAACATTTTATCATAAAAAATATACTATATTAATTTAAAAGTACAGCTTTAATGCAGGTCTTTATAAGCGATATTTTTTATTGGCATTTATTTTATTTTCTTCATTTGGTATCCCCAAAACGCCGTTTTTCAAGTATTGCCATTGAGGATTTATACAACAGACCTGTATTAAAAAACCCTTTAAAATTATTCTTGAAAGCTAACAGTAGAGCATTCTGAGTAGTTAGCTATATTTCAATGTTGTTAAAATAATTAGCGACAAAAATTGGAAATTGGCATTACTCCGATAGTTCGGAAACTTCTCTTCGTGCGCAAACACACTTCACACATCTGTTTCGTTTATTCCGATTGGATAAAGTTATGAATGAATTTTCAACACTTTTATTCGTCCTAACTTCTCGTTTTCAGTTATTTCGATTTATAATTTAAATTACCTGACTTAAACTCCTTTTTTTCAAACTAACCAACTAAAAAAGAAATAGTATTATTTCTTCTAAAGCAAGCATGTAAACAATCTTAGTGTACGAGCTATAGAGAAATGACGGTTCGCCCCGGAATATGAATATAAAATAAGCTCGGTTAAATACTGTTAAAAAGATTTTGCAGCAAGAAAATTTCTTGATACGTGTCAATTATACATATTAATTAAGGCCACTAAATTATATTGATATTTTATCACAAAGCTAACTTCGATACGTTTTGAATGCATAAATTTTATGCAAATGTAAAGAAAAATATTTTATTTAAAAGGGCAGAGACAATTGTTTTGAACGACATTCTATTCGGGTCGTTATATTTCTTCGAAAGGAAAAAGATTACGAGTTGGAAACCTTTAAAAAGAATTTATCTAGAAATAAAGAGAACTTTAACCCTTTCGAGATTACTTTCTTAGAATTGCATTGATTTGAATGTACTTAGATGTCCTGTCTGTCTTAGAAAGGTTATTTTCTAAGATAAAATCTCAGATAAGATATCTCTATTTATTGGGTGTATAAATATGACTCTGCCTATTTTTGATAGATGGCGTTAGTCGTAAAGCTACAACCACACGCCTTAAATGAATACTAATTAACTAATGTTTAAATTAGGGGATGACCTCTGTTAATAATATATATAAATCATGGTTAGCTCATTGAAAAAAAAAAAAGAAGCTGAACCAGGAAAGCGTCGGTCACTGTTCGACATTTATTGCTAACATGTAGCTCCAAAACCAAATTCGATGACAAATTCAGTGCAGAGAATAATCACGGAGATGTAAAAATAATTATTTTAACATACATGACAAAGAGTACAGTAAAAGGCAAGTGGGAAAAAATCTAGGCTGCAGATTTGGAAGCAATAAGTGATGGAGCCATGAGTGGGAAACGATATAAGCTAGAGTTGATCAGTCTGAATGTAGTACTAAAGGAGAAATGTTTATAATATGGGAAAAGGGATCACAAGGTATTTTCTAACACGACAAAACTGTTCACATGTTGCCAGACCAGTGAAATAAAGTTTAAAGTTACTTAGCTGACATATGTTACCTTCCAACCCGCATAATTCCCAGACATTGCTCCTTCAGATTATTATTTGTTTCACTCCCTGTAGAGCCCCACATGAGGAAAGAGGTTCTCATGTAGATAACAATAATTGACTTGATAGCTGAGTTTCACTTAAATAACTATAAATCTTTTTTTTTAATGAATTCGTTTATTCTCCGTAAGATGGGAAAATGTTGCAATTTCTGAGGAGAAATATTTTGAAATTGATGCAGTCTTCCTGAAATTCTAAAATGATGTTTCAACTTTTGTTTCTTAATCAAACAGTGATTATTAATTAACCGTTATATCCATTTAAACTATCTGCAGATATTTATATAAAAATTCGAGCTTGTGATTTACAAACAAACTAATTAGTTAACATGTAATCAATGTAATATGTTACAGAATCTCTAAATAAAATGGGAGAGTTGAAAAATAACGAAGATTATAATTTGAAAAGTTTTAATTTTTACCCTACTTTAACCTCACACAATTCATTCTTCCATCGAAAAGGAAATTTAAAACTACTCGGCTATATTATGAAGGAAAAAAAATAATTTGAAAGCAGAGTTTCCCTCTGTGTTAATGCATGTCTTCTAATGAGTAGCACCTCCAGGCATACCAAACTGGGTTCCATATTTTGATCCTTCCTATGTTTTCTGCCAACACCTGTCTAATTCGTAACATCCATTTTCTAGTCCCTCAACGAATGAATGGCCTTTATTTTTTCCATTCGTTCTTTAGTTGATCTAAGGTGCAGTCAAATGTTTTCATTTTTTTTTTCAAAAGGAAAGGCTCTAGGGTACATGCTCCCCTCCCTATCATTCCAAGATGGATGTATTTTCATCTTTGTTCAACAGACATTTCTTTCTCTTCTTTGCTGAAAGAAAGAAAAAACTCATGTGGGAGGCGTCCTCCTGTTACTTTTCTGCACTTCATAAATCTTGACCTCTATAGAAGACGTAGGTAATGCGCCTGCTTTCATAATAAAGATATAATGCACCGCAGAATGATGTATGCAATTTGTGACTTTCAGTTACAGTTCTATAGATCTTTAAATAGATCTCAGACGTAATTCGCTTTTCACCAAACTAATAAGAGGAATTAAATTTTTCCATTAGTCAGTTTCTCAAGAATATTTTAGTTCCTATATTATTACTTACATACCCATTTGAATTGTTTTAATAACAGTTATATTGACCCCTGCACTAATACTAACTAGCATTTTTTCTCAAAATATTAAAATTGATTACAACTTTAATGGTGTCTTTACAATCATAAAAAAAATTATCGGAAAAATACCAAATTTTATTTATAAATTGGTAACTAGGGAATATAATTATGATTTTGTGAGTGGCAATATCTATATAAAATGGAAAATTACAAATTTACTCATTTTTCGCCTGCTTGACGGCTCTTTCCAATAAATCAAAAGAGTATTGCGATATTAATTCTAATAACCACTATATTTTCGTATTTTAAAGAGGGCAAGAATACAAGTGTGTCCGATACGAGATGTCAAATATTCTGTAAACAAAATTATTAGTATTATTATTTTGAAATGTTTACCCTTCATATATTTATTTCTAAATTTCTGAAACATAAGGCTTATTTCTATTACGAAAACAAAAATATATTGTTTAATTTTACGGAGAGCTAATTATTGACTAGTGATCCCGTTGACATAATGCAATCATCTTTGAAATCCCAATTGTGAAATTAAAAATCTTCATTGCTAACGACTACCTGATTTACTTCCGTTCATCCACACTTTCAAACGATCCTAATGAAATAAAGATCGATGAGGTAACCAATTAGACCTAACCCACCTCAGAAATCCCACAGTTCGATTTTTAAATTAATTACGATACCCCACTCTAATATTTTGAGCAATAACGACAACCATAAGCAGCTTTCGAAAAGACTGATTATACGGTTGTTCTTTTTACAACCGCGATAATTACAAACGAGCTGTTTAATGGCAGTTTAATGGTTCCAAAACATTATTATATAATAATACGTGTTCCGAGTGATACAGATGTCGGAGAAGTCCAGAAGCCGATTACACGCTTTCGTAATTATTGTCTAAGGAGTGCCAAAATAAGATTAGACAGCATCCCCATAAATTGAAACGATTCCTGAGTTGCAACTTAAAGACTTCCAAGTTTGCTCTAAGAAAAACAGAACATAAAGCGCTTGTAAGTACTTTGTTGAAATGGGTAACACTGTCATTATGGTTTCTAAAACATCTATCTTATAGGAACGTGCTCAACAATTCAAGATGGACTGGACGAAGAAAGTACAAAATACACATAGCACTCTAAGAGATTAAATGGCCGAAATGTCGCTCTTTACTTAACAATCTCCGACATTCAAAACTAAACCAAGCCTCCATTGTCATCTATTAGTCCGTGTAATCAGATGTATTCAGAATAATATTTATGGGATAGAAAATTGCATTTGTTTTATAAATGCGTTGATTTTGGACAGCTGTTCCTTTACTTGATATAATCATTTAACGAAAAGCATCTTTATTTGTACGAAAATAACCAGGTCATACAATGCATTTTTTCAGTGTCAAACTTATATGTCCTTTACATGATGATTGTGAACGAACGAAGAGCACCAAGAAATAATTATCTTATATAATGTAATTTCTATTTTGGAAATACAAATACGTTAGAAGCAACGTTAGTCCTAAATTTTATTGACCAAAGAACAAATGGATGAATTTCTGTTATCACAGAAACAAATAGATTTTTCTGCTGTATTTCGAGGACATTTAATCAACTAAATAAATGTTTACACTTTAAAAAAAAAAATAACGAATACGCTCAAAATGAACTCCACATGCTACCAATACCACATTGAAACAAAGCGAAAAACTTACAATTGGATCTAACTTTAGAATGTTGTTCGAGGCAAATGCAGACGACAGCAGATAACGTCTACGCAAGGCATTCGGGCGATTGCCGAAAGCTATTTCGATGTTTTCAAGATGGCGGATGTGAGCGCATGCTTATGGAATAGTTCGCTTGTAGATATTTCTTCCTATTTATTAAAATAGATCTGCTATTTTTATAGATGAAAGTTAGGAGGATAAATTGCGGCTAATTGAAAAAACGAATTAAAAATATAATTTTATGTTACTCTAAGTAGTGATTTGTTTACTCTGGAAGAGCCAACTGAATATTCCTCTAACTAGAAAATAAATTAGATAAAAGCATTGCAAAACTTTTTTTAAAAACCGTTGTTATTAGCAATGTGAGTTCTCTTTGAACTTACTTTTAACATTTAAATTCTTAAAAAATTCAGAATACCTTGTTTTAATGCTAATACTTCCAGCTAAGGTAATAGGTCGTTTTCTTAATTTTCTTAGTTAATAAATTCATCCATATAAAATATTTTTAAAACCAAGTAAACAGATGTGATGATAAGACGAAACTTCATTATTTTTATGACGAGAACTAACTTATTTCTATTTGAAACAAATAAAATGTTAAAAAAAAAAAGATTCATTCCAAAAAATCAAGAGGGTTTCAGAATGTTTAAAGAAATTCAAACGACAAAAAGATTTGAAAACATTGCTAAAAATATATAATTCAAGCAAAAGAAAAAGAAAATCAAAAAAGTTCATGAATTTTAAAGACATAATGCATGCAAGTATAATGGCCATTTATGGCCTTCTTTCTCTACCACAAGATTTACAAAAACTTTTGCAATCCATGAAAGAAAAATAAATGTTGAAAGAAAACTCTTTACTTATTACTGATGAGTAGTAAAAATCCTATCAGTTTTATAGTGCACTACATTTCTTCAACCCAATAACTATAATATAGTGCACTACATTTTTATATACACGGAAAAAGGGTAAATTTACGAGATCAAAAGACGAACGGCCGCTCTAAAAGGCAAGCAATAGCAGATGTCTTCATTTTAAGGAAATAATGCAGGAATAATTCATATCGCTTCGTTACTATAGTATGTGTATGTATACACACACACGCACACACACACATATATATATATATATAAATTGCTTAAAATTATTCAAAAAATCAAAGTATAATCAAAGCAAATTTGTAAACTGCAACATAATTTTCCCAATTTTATGCATGTTTACAATTAAATATTTGAATTTAATTAATCTAGAGAAAGATTATTTAGGTTTTTAAATAAAAAGTTTAATTACTCACAAACAATTCAAACAAAATATTAATACGATGAGAAGGTTAATCTTAGGCAAAAGAAAAAATATTTTTCTGCTTCAGGAATATGTTAAGGAAAGTACTTTCACTAAGCTTGGGACGATCATTAAAATGTTAAGAAAATGAATTACAAATGTGAATAAGAACAATGTATTACCTGAATAAAAAGATAATGTTGAATTAAGTAATTAAATAGACTGGTTTTAAGGAGCTTCTTTGTTTAAAAATATTTGAGGGAAAAAAGGAACTCATTTTAAATTTCTCTGTTTTTAGTTTTTGCAGCTATTTAATGAGCCACTTTTATTTAAATATCTACTCTTATTTAAGAGAAAGCAACAACAACTTTAATTACTTCTCAATAATATCAGACTCGTTTAATCAAGGCGATATTTATAACATTAACCATTAAGAAACTGTTATCAAATTCTACGTGTGCAGAATCGAATTCTTTCGTTATTTTTTTAAATGATTGATTTCTTTTGTTTTTTTATATCAATTTTTTGCCCCATAGCTGCATTAATGAAGAATTCTTTAATTACGTAATCTTCAATAAAGATAAAAATGCGATAACTTTCCTGTTCCTTATCCTTCCTTTTAATTAACGAATGACCATTTCACAAATATCTATTTCGGTTTATGCTTTCATGACTAAAATAGAAAATGGAAAATTATATTATAATGTATAATGAAAGTTATTCTAAATGTAATAAAGTTATTCTAAAGTTAGTTAAAGTTATTCTAAAATTAGTTAAAGTTATTCTAAAGTTAGTAAGTTATTCTAAATGTATAATGTAAGTTATTCTATTGACTAAAATGGAAAATGGAAAATTATATTATAATGTATAATGTAAGTTATTCTTTGAGTTAAAGATATAGACTTTAGTTAAAGATATAGACTTAGATATAGACTTTATTATGGTCAGAACTTAATGAAATATCAGGTTTTTATTGATAATTAATTCATTATTTGCTTCCATATAGAAATAAATTAATATTATCGAAATCGCAATATAAAGTCAAGGTAACTGCGAACTTAAAAAAAAACAACATTGCTGACTTGCTTAAAAAATGCCTTTAGAGATAAAATATCCTTACTTTTTTAAAATCTAAAGCCGAAAGAGGCCCGTATTTAAATTTAAATTTCCAATAAACAAAATGAACTAGTCAATCGAATTGAATTTTCTTAAATATTTCCATATGTATTATAAAGATTGCAAAGTAGCTTTGGATTAGCTAGTTATCTCATAATCATTTAGATATCAAGATTTTTATATTTTACAACAATTCTTCCGTCGTAGAAACTACTGGCATTTTCATTCATGAAACTTTGTTCATGCATATTTAGTTGAGGTTACATAAATTCCTAAATATGTGAAATATTGCAATCTATAAAGTGTTTTTTCCCCTTTTTTAAAGTCTCTATGTAGCAACTGAAAATTTTTAGAATTGTTAATTGGTAGTTTTGTATCTCTTTTCTCTTTCTTTCTCTCTCGAAACCTTTTCTAATAAAATAATCAAATTTTGGAATTAAAGCTTGCCTAAGTAGTTACTATTTAGTCATTAAAATTCGAAATATTGAAGAGTAATCAATGAAAATTGTTTTCAGCACTAGTTTTTAAAGAAAGGTCTTTTGAACTTCAATTACTAGCATATTATGAAACAAAAATTTAAAGTGAAAATGTACAGGATGTGTTAAACATATACTTTAAAAAATTGATAGCAAAATATACTAATCAACGATAAATATCGTAGAAAGTAATGAATTACAGATGTAGTAACTTTCAATTTGAACCATTTGTTATATAGTTAAAAACTGTCTTTCTTTCCGAATAGTCTGATCTAAATAAATATTATAAAAGTGTATACAATAAAAAAAATAAACAGTTCGTTAGTATTAAATAAAATTATTGACTGTAAAAGTATTGGCTGATGCATGCGTGAGATGAGATCAAATTGCATCGTAGGAAAAACAGAAGCAGGTCAAAAACATTTTTTAAAAATCAGTTATCTACTTTAGCTCATAAACTTTTCTTAGCAAAATGAAAGAATATTTCGCAAAAACTGAAATAATGAAAAAAAAAATCTTTTTTTTTAGTTAAATGAAATATTTAAAAAATTGTATTAATAAGAGAATATTTTTAAATAACTGAAATAAGGAAAGTATAATTTTAAATAGCTGCAACGTGTAATAATTTCATTGTTTGGCTAATTTTTAATTATGTAGAATTATGTTCCACAAATTTTATATCTTTTGACAAGTATTATTAATTAAGCAATGGATAATTCTCCTTAAAACAAGTATTTTTTAGAATATCTGTATCAAATATCTGTTCAAATCAGATACGACCATTCCGAACAATTTTTTATTTGAACCATAAAACAAAGCCTAAGCATTTTCACATTTTAAATCTCGCCTCACTGAAGTCTTTTCAGAAAATCCGTATCTCAGAGACGTTGGCTATTTTTATTCCATCGAAGTAATTCTATAGCTTTTTTCAAGCTTCAAAATTACTAATTGTGTTTCTGTTCTTAAGGTTCAGACATAATTTTTTTTCTCGCTTCGTCATGGTGGCTTAAGCGCATAAAAGAGCAAGTTTTTAGATCTAATGATGGTGCAAAAAATACATTGTAAACATGTGGCAAAGCGTTTCTTCATCTGTAAGAAGTAAAAAAGTTTTCCAACAAGTGATTTTGCTTAAATCTTCAATACAATGAAATAAAAAAAAATAATTGAGAAAATCACCTTAGTGTGAAATGATTACAACGAATTTATTTAATGACAGGGGAAGAGTCTGCGCCTTGGGACAATTTCACTTTGGGACAGACAGTAATCCTCAATCATTTAGTATGTGAAAGACAACAGACATGTAGTTATTCGTCTAACCATTGGAAGCAGTTCAGAAAACTTAGTGTTGTTATCCCATGAGTGTTGTTGCTCAAGAAAAATTAAAAATTATCTTAGAGTAAGTAAAAGTTGTGTCCTTATTATTCTGATTTTTATATTTTTACTTCTATTGTTTACTTTTAATACACATATGAGAATTATAACTTTGAAAGGGCCTTTATATAAAGATAGGGTTAATTCTAATGTGATGATAACCGCTAACAGTGTTTTCATTGCTCTTTCCATTAACATACTTTGTTGTATGTCGGAGCAAAGAGCATACTCAGGTACAATATGGTTTGCATAAAATACTGTATTTGTTTTTAAAACCCACCAGTTTATATTATATGTGGGAGTTTTTAAAAAAATTTTGGCAAGGAAAGAAAAAGGACTAAAATATTCTTTAGATTGTCGAATGTCGTTCTTAACGTTAACAACGTTGTAAAATAAAGTTCCCGTCCATTTTTTTAATGTTAATTTTACTTTTTGTCCTCAGTCCCAAGGTACAGCCTAATTTTGCAACTTGGAGTACGGGGGAAGTAATTTATATGAATAAAAGCATTATTACGCCATTTTAAATCAGGTATAATCAATTTTTATAATGGTAGTACAGTTCCTAAATGGTTGACTTTAATAAATCTTGAATCATAAAGCTTCAAACTTTGACCAAGTTTTTGAAAAAATTAAAACGTCTCAAGTTATTTAACACCTTTTTTTAATTAACAGTTGGTGTTTTTCTGTTTATATTCAGTTCCTTTGAGTGTGTGTCTGCTTGTTTTTAATTTACTTTATATTGTTATAATTTTATCAACGCAAAAAATGAATATAAATTGAAGCAAGTAGGTATTTTGTATATAAAATTGAATACAACAATAAATTCTGATGAAATATATGAAAAATAATTGTCGGTTTCAAAAAATCAATTGAATAAATGATTATAATTCTTTTACTGTAATTATAAGTAATAAAATTTTTATCTTTGATGTTAATTGCAAACTTTTAATAATGCATTACCTTTTTTTAAATTATTATTTTTAAAAGGGGAAATTCCAATAAGGGTTATATGTTTTTTCCTGTAAACTTAGAATAATGTTTAAAGATAAGGGAAATAGATTAAAGGACTTAGTAAATGGGAATTCAGCTAACTGAAATCTATGACCATTTTAGAATGTTGAGTGCGGAGCTGTAAATATATTAGGTAAACTCTAACTCGTAGAAAGAAATAAGCAAACAAGTAAGGTGACTTTTTATATTGTTACATCCATGCAAAGATTGTTACATACATCTGTGGTTGATTCTTTAACAGTAAAGGTTCAAAATTTTCACGCTTAACCGTTTCCATTTTTAGTGTTTTAACCTTTTCTGATTTTTTGAATTAATAAGTAATTCCGAATTGGCTCTTTTTAAAAATCACCAACAGTCAAAAGTAGTACCTTGCATCTTGAAGCTCGTCTAAGTTAGTTAGTGCTTATAAATTGCGACGCTTTTAGAGCGCAGTTATCTTTCTTTGTAATTTAAAAATCTGCAAGTTTTTAAAAGAATGTGTGTATAGTATTATACTGACACACATCGGTACTGTCATATATGTTCAGTACCGATAAATATTAATTAACCGAGTTGTTAATCTGAAATTGTGGGTAAAGATTGGCTCACAAGAAAATTAATCGCTTTCTGAATGCCGGTGAAACAATTAAATCAAATTAAATCAAGATAATAATAGATAATAAGAAGAGAAGCAGTATAGACGAAAGAAGTGTAGAAATAAGAATAATAACTTAATATGAACGAGAATATAATCGCCGTATAAACTGTTAGTCTGTATCTGAAAGTTGATTTTAACGATTTACATCTCTCATGCATATACTCTGTTGTAGAAGGACAAACTGAAGAAATCCTCTTACTGCAGATCTTATTGTCATAATCTGTGTCAGAAAATTTAAAATATTTAAGACCAAATTTAAAATCTGTAACGAAAAGACTTATTGCCAAACTGCTTTCTTAGTTTTCTGAAATAACCCAGATCATACAAGATGTTTTTGTTTCTGATTAAAATTTAGAAATTTTATCTTTTTATTTGAGCTCCAGTTTGTATCTACAAGACATTCCTTTTAATTGTCGTATTAATATATTATCAATATATAATATATGTGAATTATTTGTGTTAATGTCTTAAAATGCAAAGATATTGCAAATACAGAAATGCAGGCATTATACAGAATTCTTAGTTGGGGTTCGGAAGAGAGGGTCAAACTAGTAATTTTTCTATAAGTGTTAACAATAATTTTGTAAATTGTTGCAATAATTTTTTAACAAAATTAAGAAAAAAATTAGAGAAAATGCATGAACAGACTAATAAGTGTGATATTTTTTTAAAAAACTATATGCTGAAACTGCAAGAAGACTTAATTATGCAATTAAAAATTCTTTAATATGTACTCTTCATAACTTCACTTCATATTCTCATTATTCTTGAATTATTCCAAAGTTTTCATTAATCTGATTCATTTCATCGAAGCAACATAACATGGCCGAAGCTATTACCATGCCTGTTTCTGGTTTTTTTATATATATAATTTTTAGAATATTTGTTACTGATTGAAGTATGTAGAAGGATTTACTTTAGTAAACTATCTATGAGGATCAAAAGACTATAGAATATTTTGAGTTTTTCTTCTTCTCTATATTAGAAAATAGTGTCAAAAAATGTGAAGAAAATCGCCTAACAAGAAATTCATGTCTTATAGCACATGAATAAAAAGAAAAAAAGCAATTTAGGAAGAAGATTAATGCTTTCTTTTGTTTCTTTCTTTTTTCTCCCCTCGTTGAGAAACGAAACCCATACATGGATGTCTAAATTTCTCGAAATACGGGAATATTCCCACATTTCCACTGTTAACAAAGTAGAAATCACATTGCACGGAAGCTGGAATCTGTATCTCTCAGTATCAAAATAACAGAGAAGAAACTCCAAACTCCTGGAGAACCATTAATATATAATACGTGTAAAGCCATTTAATGTTCCCGCTCCGGTAACTTAAAAACCACTCATTAGGCGTAAAGGTCGACTGAACTTACTATCGGCTTATCTCAGCCTTAACTGCCATCCTATACCCAGCCCCCTGAGTGCCTAATGTGCACTTTGGAGTGTTTGGTTGGACCACACATGGAGACGACGATTGTTTTCGGTTCCTCTTTCGCCTTCTCGGCCTTACCTTGACGGGACAAAAGCCAATCATCACACCGCCAGTTTTCGAAACGTTTTAAATACGAATGATAAGAAGAAGCCAATCACGAAAGAGTCACTTATGAAGTGCTCTAAGATTGTGTGAAAAGCTCGTAAATTATTCTTAAAGTTGCGCGTCTAAGAGTGGTTGAAAGAGTGCTTTCAAAAGGGTGTCGAAAGAAATTTATCTTACCTCAATTTAGAGAAATTGATGGATGGTTATTTTTTTTTTCAATTACCTGGAGAAATTTCTCTCATTGAGACCTCAAAACGGTGTTTTCATGAGGCTTGTTATTTATATTCAAATCCTGTCCCACTTTTTTTAAAAAATATGGTACATATCGTTTCCCTTTACATCAACTTCTCTAAATTCACATGTTTATTTAAATTATGTTTTAAGTTTTTAAGTTGATTTACAAATATTTAATCATATATATTATTTGTTTAGTAATTTTTTAAAATCTGATTTATGTTTTGTTTTAATTGTTGTTGATTTGTAAGAACAAGTCAAGAATGGGTTGTGTATAAATCATCATATTTTCTTCCAATCAGATGTGTATGCATACTGAAAGTATTAAAAAATCCAATTCTCGAATTCGTTTTCTACTATTTAGCAGAAATTGCCAGAAAAATTATTTGGAGAGCTTACAATATACATTTAATAAAAATAAATTGTTATTGATATTGTTGACTATCGTTAATCAATACTATCTCTCATAGCTTATATGATTGAAATGATATGAATTAGTGGTAGGTGAATTTTAATCTCGATAATTATTAAACTTGCTTTATTACATAAAATAATGTCTGGTAACAGACAATAAAAGTTAACATAACAGTTTCAAAACAAGACTTCAAAATTTATTCCTGTTGCTTATAACTTTGAATAATGTTTTATCAAGAGTCCCTGTTTGTTTTAAGCTTTTTGTTTTATAACCTAATACCTCGTTTACATTATTTTAACAAGTTTAAGTAAAGAAATATTCAAAGGAGAATTATAGTGTTAAAATCAAAATGTTGATTTTGGAATGAAAAATATAATTTACATTGATTTTTTTTTACGTATTATAATAATAAGAAGAAGTTCTCACCTAAGCGAAAACAGTTAAATTAGATCTAAATTTAAATTTGCATTCCTATATAACAGTTATAATACTTTCCTGCTATCTTAATAGAAATATTTCATGTGTGATGCATTATTATCAGAAAAATGGTTTGACTTTGAAGTGAAACTATTCGAAATGATATGATGCTTTTACTACTACATTCAACGAATAATTAAATTTATACAAATTAAAATCTTTTTGATTAAATTCGAAATTGTTTCTTCTATAACTTGCTTGTATCTACAGTGTTGTTAACAATAGTATAACCAATGTGGAATTTTTCAAAATAGTCTAAAAGTAGGAAGCGTCAATGAAGAATACATTAGTCCCTAAGCTTTTGCGGTGCATTTGTCATCAAGGTATTTTTACACTAAATCAGAATTTTGTGCTGGTCAGTTGTAAAGTAAGCAGATATTTTAATAAATTTAATACCATTTGTCTCCAAATGAATAAAGTGTATGATATCTAAATAGGTCGCTCATACTTATTTGTTCAACATTCCCATCAAATTCTAAAACCTCCCCCTACTTTTTTTTAAGGGAGGGGGCTCTCAGTATACTAAATTTTGTTAGCTGTAAAAGGAAATTTTACATGAAAAAAAATTATTGCAATAGTAAGAAAAAAGAGATGAATAATCTATAAACTGACATTATTTGTGAAAATAATTAAACGTGATTTTTTTCTTACTTCAAGTAAAAAAAGAAAAAAAGGTAATTTTATCTTAATGTTTTATAATGAGACTGGCCTCTTTTCTCTTGGTAAATTTAAATAATTTTGTAATTAACACACTTTATAAGTAATTACAAAAAATTCCGTGACTGTTGAACATTGAGTTAAAATTATCAGTCAGAATTACTAATTTTTAGGAACTGCTGGTGAAAATAGTCCGCTTATGAATTCCATGTTAAGCAAAAAATATTGCCATTTTACCACGGCTTTAAGTTCAATAGAATTTCCTCCTTTTATTATTGACGAAAAATTCTTTCTTGAATTGAAAATCGCGATTAACACTTTTCATTGACTTCAACAATGGCTTCTATTAAAGGAAAATGATACATAACAGCTGTCTTAAAGCGTATGACATTGAAGATGACCAATTTAAACATCATAATAACAAAAGCTTTTGCAGGATATTTTCCGCAGCAAAATTTAAATGCCACGTAATTTATCATATTAAGTTGCTACTTTTTTTTCGCTACTATTTAAAACTCTTTTTCGAGAGCATTCTAAACATAATCTTTTATTTTAACAAAAGAAATCATTTAAAAAACATTTTATAAATAATACAGAGAATTGATTGAAATATATCTCCACCGAAAAGAAAGATGTTAATTTTTTGAAGATTATTATTTTTGATTAAACTTATATGTAACATTAATCTGAAATATTAATACTCTACATAAATCAGAATAACATTGATGTCACGTCAGATTTTCTCAAATGAATAGAATGACATTCTAGAGAGCATATCAAAAGAAACTATCTCTCTTAAAAAAAATTTTTTTTTTCAGAAAGTGAACTGCTATAGGAATTTTAGAAAAGCTTTTTCAAAAAACTAGGGTAAGAAAATTAAGGATATTAATCTAACCAGAAAATATCAACCCTTTTAAGCAAAAGCCTAAGCTTTTTAAAAAAGGAATTGAGTTATTCACTTAATTTTGTTGCATTTAAAAATTCCTGAAATCTGTTGCTGGTTTGTAAACTTTTATGAAGATACTTCTTTATGTTTTAGGCAGTGATAGAAACAATGAAAGCTCATATAATAAAAACTCCTTTCCACCAAGTATATGCCATTATGAAATACTTTTTATTATATACCGCAATTTCCACGGTGATTTCTCTACTAAACTCACTTTTATTCAACAACAAAACTACTCACAAAACCATTAGGCTCTACTATTCTCAAAACAACTAGCCAGCTCACTCAGTAAAAAAAGACATTCATTTCTTTTCAGCCTAATCTATGTACACATCTTCCTCATTCTTCATATGCTTGTTGGCATTCAGGTAAAAATGTGCAAATTATGAGAAAGTTTGATTAAAAAAATTTCATCTAAAGGAATTGCATCAACTCGCCTTGTCATCTTATTCATGAAGGGCGAAAACATTGCATCACAGATGGCTAAAAACCAATAAAAAGGTAGAAAACATTTAGCGGCTTGGGATCTTAATGTGACTTCAAGAGAATTACTGAAGCCAAAAAGAACTTTGTTTTCCTATTTCCTTGAAAATTATCTGATTATGATGACGCAAGCATTCATTTTTCAGAGCCACCATTTTAAAACCCGTAGATCAAAATAAATGTTTTTGTAAATATCATTATGTATTTTTCGTCAGGTCCTTCAATTGTCAAAAGGGTAAGCCTAAAATGCACTTTTATAATGTAAGGAATACTCGTAATTACTTGCAAATATTAGAACAAAAACTAATAAAATGCCTGATTACTAATTATGTTATTCACATTCATACATGTTTGAAAAAAATAAATAAATAACAGCATTATTTACTAAGATTTAAAAAAAAAATAATCTTCCGGATAAATTGCCAGCCTGAAATCTATTTTTCTTTTTTAAAAGTTCGTTAAGTTGCATCTGTGTAATCGAACAATATCATAATGATTTTTTTTTCGCAATTCATATTCGTTGAAATTTTTTTGAAAAGCAATTGATAGCATTTATATCATAATAAAAAAAATCACTACTTCTCAATGCAAGTTTGTTGAAGAGGTTTTGAAAAGCGGCTGATAACATTCATATCGTAAAGAAATAAAATTTTAATTAAGACTAAAATAAATATACCAACAATTTCCTTTTGGTTGCCAACAAAATAAGAGCAAGACGATTTTCAGTAATGGAAAAATTATACTAAAATTGCTTATTTTGAAGATTCATGCTACAATTTTCACTATAAACTTAATTTATGTGTTGTAATTTCTGGCGTAGTAAAATATTTGAAAAATTCAATAGAATTCAATGGATTCTTTGCTTTACTTCATATTGAAATAAATTAAGATGATAGAAAATATAGAAGTGAGCCTCTTTTCAAATCAAATTAAAGTTTGCTCCAGAAATTTCAGAAATCCTGTATCAATTGCTTCAATGATAGTTTCTGAAGGAAATACTAATTAAAATGTGTCATATTTGATTTTAAATAGTCATGATTTTGCTATGGTAAAAATAATAATACATTTAATAATTTTTTATAATCACTTTACCTTTTAAATCATCTATATAAATATTGCTTTAATTCCACATGATTTAATTATTTATTACATTTCGTTGATCGTTCTCCTAAGTTTTCGAGGGAAATTTTTCGAATTACGAACTACTACGCTTTTAATGACAGACAGATGAAAACAACTTTGAAGAAAAGGCGTTAATGGAGTTTAAAAACTTACCCCTAATCAAAACGTGGGCGATGGGGGAGCAGACTTGAAGAAAGAGGAGGAGAAGAGAAATAAATAATTTTCAATGGCTCTCCCGTCAGCGAAGCGCGCAAAACAATAAGAGCGGCCGGCGGAAACGAAACCTACGTTTCACTCGACCCTGTCGCGAGGAGGAGTCACATGCAGTGGCTGTGACGAGGAGGCAGCTACGCTTTGCGAGGCCCGGCCCATCAAATTCAGATATTTGATTGCACGGCTTTCGGATGGGAAGACGCGGAGGTGTATCTCTTTTCAATTATTAGGTTTCACCTCGCGTTTCCAATGACCATTATCATAAATCAATATCCCTTGGAAATGACACATTTCGAATGGATACTAACACTTTTGTGACAACTTAGCACGGAAACTTTTGTTGATCTTGTGGCTACTGCTTTTCTTTTCCATTTTTTATTTCTATCTCTCTCTGTCTTTTCCAAATTTTATCTCTTTCTGTCTTCCAAAATTGATTTTACGTTGATAATGAGATATAAAAACATAAGAAATTTGATATAAATACGAGTGAAAATATGTTTATTTTAAGCTGGGAAGGTCAATTTTTAACTCGTGTCCACTCTGCATAGATGTTAATCTCACACAGGATAATAAAATTTCTCTATTCAATTATTAATTTTCTTCTCGCGTTTGAAATATACATTAACTAGCATCATTCTACATCCGTTGGAAGCTAAACAGCTTGCAATCAACTTTTGTGTCAGTTTAACACGAAAACTTCTTTTGTTGTTGCTTCCAGTATGATTATGCGCCTTTTCCATGCTATAATGATTATGTTTTTAAGTGCGTGGTGGTTTCAAATAGGTTAAAAAATATTATGACGGGACAATTCAAGCAAATTTAAATTCTAGTTTTTGAGAAAAATGGATCTGATTGGCTGGTTCAGATAGAGTACTTAAAGTCAGTTGAAAACATGCATTAGAAACACGGTCTATCGCTTTCTATAGACAATTTCCTATGTTATTATTATCATTATTTGGTCCCTCACTATATGCGGACTAAAGTCATTTCATGCTTCGGAACCGCATCTAGTTGTTAAGTACTAAGCTTTACCAAAGCAAGGAATAATATATGAATAATTCTTCTTACTATTGATATAAGGTAGTACAATTTTATTTATAAGTCTTTTTTAGAAGACGTTTGTGAATTTATATTACATATTTTCTGAAATATATACAAATTTAACATTTGTTTTACGAAATGGCTTTTCTTCTTAGTCTTTTATTAAATTCGCATCCAGTTGTTGCAAAATTTATTTTCAGTTTTTTTATTCTATAGCAAATAAATTTTTTGTTAAGAGAATTAATTTGTATTTTGAAAATTTTTTCTCGCGATCAGTGAAGTTAAAAGATTAAAATGCGCGTTTTCATCAATATTCTCAAAGCAACTGATTATAATTTTCTAATGGTGCAATAAATCTGCTGTTTATGTAATACCTCATTGATAAAGCATGGTTGGATATTTTTTGTTTTGTAGTATATTTTTTTATTATTAAAATAGATAACAATATTATTAAATTTGAAAAATTACATTGCATTCCTAGTAAGAGAGACAGGGTAAAATGATGATGTTGACAAATGATCCTTTTTAATAAATTCAGTTTTTTTTAATCAATTGATTTTCTTTGTATACATTATTCTTTTTATTTATTTATACAGAATGGTCTTTTTTTGTGTTATATCTAGTTGCATAAATTTTCATTTTAATATAATCAGTATTATTTAGTATCTTGAAACGATTATGTAAAAGTGCCCGAGTATTGAAGCAAGATTATTTTAACATCGGAGAAAGATGACAAATTATTAAATAAATTTTTATTCTTAAAAGGTATAAAATATTAAGCTAATTAATTGAACATTATTAAGTACTTTTTTTCTTGGAATAGTATGCGTTGAAGGGTTAATGTGTTTAAAAGTGTTGTTCGTAGTAAATTAATATAACTCGAAACTAATGTTTTTTATTATCAGAATTCAAACACAAATGTCGCTTTTTCTTAGTTAAACCATGCCCAATTTTTGTAGCATCTTTTTTCAGTTTTCTGTTGGAGGATCGAAATATATCTCACGATACCTAGGAACTGCAATGCAATTTCCTTACAAGTTTTAGCTGATCACATGAATGTCGGACTTCTTGATTTCTTCACAGGAAACGAATATCAATTTATTAGTTACAGCTGTTAGGTATCTTGAGTTTCTTGCCTTTGTAGTTTTCAATATTCTTGTTCTGTCTCGTGTTTCTTTTGAACTAACATAACTTCTTCAAAGATTGTCTAAAGTATTATCTGTAGGTCTATGCCTTTTAATTATGATATGAAACAGTTTGCGGATTATGTTGATCAAGAAAGAAGTAAAAAATACATATAAACGCCGAATCTAAAACATTAAAAAGTATAAGGGGCAATTTAATGAGACTGTATATTTATTCCGGTCATCTTGCTTTGATTGGAACAATTTAATGTCTTTAATATTTTTGGCTGAATTACCAAGAATAAATAATTGGTGCAAAAAGGATGTTTTCTAATGTAGTCAGACATAGTAAAAAATAAACCAATATATTGTCTGTTGGTCAAAGAGCCTTTATGTTAAGAATCTTAAAAATAAGTAGGGATATAAAACAAATATCAACTAACAAATAAGGAAATGGAGACAATGACTCCACTATGCAAATGCTTATGCCAGATGTGTGGAGAGCTTGTAATATCCGTAAGATAGTGATATTTGTGCAGTATGAGTGTAAGCAAACTCATTCTACATCCTACCCAAAAATGATACATTCTTAAAAAGAATTTTATTAAAAATATTTATTGAAAATGCGACCCTTAACTGTCAAAAGAAGTAGTGATATTTCTGAAAAAGCAAATACATTAGTCAATCAATTAATAATAAGGGTGTCCATCTTTTAATAAAAGTGCTTTGGCTGAATAAGCTAGAAGTATTAAGTCTACGCAAACAGCAAGTGTTTTAATCACAAAATCGTACTTCTTTTTACTTGCTCTCTCGTGGAATTTTTTTTTTTGTTATAATCATTTGTAATACTTTCGCATCTGCTAACAACTCAGCGACTATTGCTAAATTAATCGTCATTGAATTTTGATAAGCAATTGGCAATTGAATTTCATACAGCATTCAATCGTCATTTGATTTGTACGAATGATGACAGATAGTTGCCGTAGGAAATCTTTGTAAATTGATGAGGATAATAAAAATGCTAAAAAAGGTGTTAGCTTGTTAAAAAGTCATGAGTGTCATAAATAATATTAAGGATAATAAAGGAGCCCCAATTAATGAATTGCGAATTAATTTGTGACCGTCCAGCTGGACTATAGCTCATGTATACTTAATGTTAAACTGTCGGCAGAGATTGCAATTGAATAGATTTTTTTTATCTTTTAGATCGTTTCTGTTTTATAGGACTTAAATGGAGGTAATAAATATAATTAATAAGAAAAATTTGAAAACTGCCATTAAATCCAGATTATTTTTAGGAACTATTCACGTAAGTTTCTTCATATGAACGTGAGAAAAGTATTGAAAAATTACTGAGATTGATTTATATTATTGAAAAATTACTGAGATTGATTTATATTATTGAAAAATTATTGAGATTGATTTATATTATTGAAAAATTACAGAGATTTATTTATATTATTGAAAAATACTTTCTGGAAACGAAGCCCAAGTGTCAAATACAAAGAAAACTTTGGTTGCTCAATCTGCAAATTTCTGATTTTTTAATTATTTTATACAAAACTGCCAAATCTCGCTCTTTGCTTATTTGTGATAATTCAATCTATTTTTACTGTACACTAGAATGAAACAGCTAATATGCAGGAACACTGCCTCAAGAATTCTCATGTACAGAAGTTGAGTTCTGTTAGTTAGAAAAAAGAAAGAAATTTGCAATAGTAAATTCTTAATAGACAAAATCTCATTTTTTTAATTACAGGCAAAATATAAATAAATAAAAGGGGAATGCAGAGAGTACGATTTGGGAGAAGATAGAATACAAACTCCCACTACCCTCGAATACAAATAAGAATTATTTCATTTTAACATTTTCACCGTTTCTAGCGAGATATCTCGTCTTTCAGATACTCCCAATTAAACTGGAAGAAATTGAAAATTAAATTGGTGCCATTAAAAAGATTATTTTTTGAAACTTAAAACATTCATCGCTAAGGATGAATTAGATAAAAATCCATGAAAAGACAAACATCAAATATAAATGAAAATATCTGGAAAACGAGATATCTCATACATAACATTGAAAGCGTTAAGTGTCTAGATTTTTCTTTTTTTTTTATTACTGGCTTTATGGTTTATATTAGTTAACTACTCGAGATATTTTTCTGTATATGAGGCCCATAAACAGCGAATATGAGATCAGTTTTACTAATCATGTCTCCTGACATTGATATTCGTCAAGTATTGAACTTCATTAGAAGCTACTTAGTTTGCCCCTTTTTGAAGAAACAAAAGATAATTTAGGAGCGTACCATATAATTTTGAAATGCGGCAAGATGGCGAACACTGCTTATTAACCACCACTCTCTTCTTAAATTTAGCCTCGACATTAGTGGCAGGGCATTAACTCTCGAAATCAGATTTAATGAGTTATTTAAATCCGATACTGGGTCACCTTAGTCACTTGGCTGATTGGATTGTAGCCTACAAGCGCTATTGATCAGAGAACACGAAAAAATTGATTATGCTGATTTTATTTTAATTTTAAACCCAAGATATTTCTTGTTAAAAGGATAATCTAAATATTTATTTAAGAAATCTAAATTAATTATTTTTATTTTATGTATAGAATATGCCATATTAAGTTAAATATAATCAGACTTATTAACGAATTTGCCATAAATAAATACCGAAAGAAATTTATAAATTAAGACAAACTATTTTTCTGTTATAAATTCTTTAAAAAATATTTTGGAATCAATCAAATAGAATTATTACACATTCTTGATTATGCTTTATTATATTAATTCAAATATTAACAATATTATCGTAAAATATTTATTAAATAAATATGCAGAAAAATACTTCTTAACTAATATATATGTATTAAAAAGTATAACCGTTAAAATTAACATTGCATACAAGGCGCCGATTTGCAAAACTGCCAGAAAATATCTCTCTTTATTAAAGCTTTCCATTATTTCATTAAATAGGTGTTTTTATTAGCCATCGGCACTCAAATTCTAGTTAAGGAGGATGAAAAAAATTAATTAGAGACTGGACGAAAAAGACAGGTGAAAAATTACTTTAGCCTCAAGCTCTCAAATTTGTTTATGCTGACTCTGCCATTCACCTTTCGATCCTGAGCGAGGACTTATCACCTGGACAACGCGGCCTTTGGCTACCATTAAAAAGTAAATTATAATATTTTCAAAATATACTTTTATATGCCTAATTTTTAAAATAACATCAGTTGTTTTACTAGTCAACCACAACAAATACTGTCGATACTTCAACGTTTAGTAGTGGCGGGGTGGTTGGCTGTATGCAAGAAGAATTTGTTTTTACTTTGAGTGAAGCCATGGCATGGATTGAAAATATTTTACATCGAGGTTTATTTGATACTACCTGATATACATTAGGCCGAGCTAAAATATTGTTCTTGCAAAATTTACTTTAAAAAAAATATTACCCCTTTATATTCTGAAACTTTTTTAATAATTAAAATGGGAATATTGATTCAATAAGAAGATATTTAAAAACCACCAATAGCTAATTTTCTCCTTATGTTAAAAATATTTTTATTCAAATACTTTAAATTTTGTTCAAAAATGCTGAAATATAAGCAAAGATTTGCCGAACATTTTTAGACAATTAAATAAGTCAATTTCTTATTAATAAAAAATCAATAGCTGTTTCTTATATGAATTGCTTATCGTTTGCATTTAAAGTTTTCTTTTAATGTTTTTTAGTTTTTTTCTTCAATCTTTTTCGTTGTTTATAAATGCTTTCACTTTTTTTTTATCGTTTTTTATTAATGCTCTTCCATAGTTCTACTAATTCGATTTGGAAAGAGTTATTCTACTCTATTATGTCTTGCTCTTCAATATTAAAAATTTCTTTACAAATTGTGTCCAATTTTGAAAAGTTTATTAAAATGAGAAAAAAAAATATGGAAATACAAAGAATTAACAAAAGTATTTAAAAAATAAAACAGAAAATAAAAAAATGAAGGTAGAGAAGCTCAAAGTTCCATCGTTGTCTAGCAATGGAGTATCTGTTAATTTCCTAAATTTAAAATAATCTGCATATTCAATAATTTTTTTTAATTTTTAAAAGGGTATAAAAATAACACCTTGGAAATAATTTGCTCTGAAGTTAGTGAAGAAAAAGGGATTTTTTTTAATTTAATTTCAATCAATTGAATATTAAAATAATTTTTGCTCTTATGAAAGTTGACAATATTTTACCGTTTAACTTAAATAATAAGAGTGCTAAATTAGGGTTAAATCATGGAGTGTAATGGCTGAATTCCACAATCTTGTTTTAGAGAAGATGAGAAGAGTTTTGAATACATACAAAGTCACAATGACTTTTATTTATTACACTATATTGACTTTATTCATTATATTTTAATGATTTTTACTTATATCATTTTACTTGTAGCTTTACTTTCATGAGCTTTTACCTCAATGTTTACGTATTTGAAAAAAAAAAAAAAATATATTTTTTTTCTTCAATCGATCTCAGTCTTTAAAAACTATCAAAAAATCTTATTATTAATGGAAGAGGACTTTTTCTTCGAATTGTCCTGGATATATTAAGAATTTGTACTCTGGAATACTCATAAAATTAAGAATAAAGTGTTGAGACGCTTTATTTATAGATGTTTAGATATTCTAATTGTATTTTAAACCACCCTTTTGTCCTAGAGATGATTTTCCCGTCAATTTCTATAACATCATTATAAATAATTTAAACTTGGTTTAGAACAATTAAAAAGAGAATTGAGCTCACTTTTGAAAATGGTGTTTCTTCATGACAAACTGGATACTGATCTGCCCTTTTAAATCAAAGATATGTTAAAATCTTTCTCTCAAGTTTTTGAAATATATATTTCACGTGAGCACAAATAGATAGACAAAACACATTCACATTTATCTTTGGAGTAAAGACGACATATCAAATTTTATTTGTCTAATTGTTCCATTTCTTTAGGTAAATTAATCATCGATAAACAGATACCAATCCGAAAGTAGTTTTTGCAGGCTCATGAAGTATCAAAACGGGAAAATTCGTCATAATCTCGAGGTTCAAAAGACAATTTTTATATATGAGGAAATAAAAAGTATTGAAGCCTTCAGAATATTCTAAGTTAATCATTACATTAATGATTTATGGAAATTTTTCCTGATATTTTTCAACATGTAAGGGATTATTTTTTCCCTTTAGTCAATAGTTAAAATGAGGAATATATCTAGAATCAATGAAAGCATTCAGCGAGAGATCACTTTTAAGAAATAAAACCATGTATCGTTTCTGTTCAGATGTTAATTTTCGAAAATTATCAGATGTGACAAAAATGGGTTAAAATTTTTTTGAAAAGATATACTAATTAAATTTGAATTAGAGTGAAAGTATATAAATCCCATATTCTCAATGAATATAGATAAAATTTACATTAAACAAAGGAAATATATCAACTTTATAACATGAATAATTAAATTTTACCTTAAAATTTTCTTTTATCATTCTGTCTATCTCATTCTAGATAAGTGTTAAATTACATTGCAAAACTCCATTTAGTTTCAGAAGAAAAAAATCTCTGAAATAGGGTCTTTCATAAATTTTCAATAAATCAATCCATAAAAGTAGGAAAATTTATGAACTCAAATATGGTTGGAATTTTATTAAATTTTTTATCTTAAAGTTTCCACTTATTCTGCTGTGAGGTAGTTAGGATTTAAATACACTTTAAAACAGATATAATTCAATTATTTATTAAAAAAGTATAGACAGGCCTTTACTAAGATCTCAATTACTAATTCTGGTTAGTAATCAGAATATTTGCATCATCTTTCAAATAATTTAATCTGCAAATGAAACTAGCAAAGCATTATAAGCATAGGATTTGAATTTGGATAGCAAAGGTGCGTTAAAGGTTTAATGAAGAACAAAGCATTAAAACTGCAGGAATATTTAATATTAATTATTCGTGTTAATAAAAGCCGTTGGATTCGTGTTAATAAAAACCGTTGGATTCGTGTTAATAAAAACCGTTGGATTCGTGTTAATAAAAACCGTAAATTTTGTACTAAATCTGAAGGAATTCAGTCTGTTGAAAACAAGCAGTGATAATCTTAAGAATCCATCTAATTTTAAAAATTCGATTAGGATAAAATACTTAATTTGATATCTCTGAAGGAAAAAGATATGTTACCATAATAGGTAAATAAAAGCAAAGTTTTAAGTGATGAATCTACGAAACTAAAAGGATTCGTAGAAGTATTTAGAAAGAGAAAATTCATAAATCGAGATTATCAAGAGTTAGAGGAAGATGGAAATGAAATTATGATTCTTCTATTTATTTAAGTTTGAAGTACTAAATGTGAAATATTTTGACTGCAGAGGATTAGTTTTCATTTGCCAAATATATAATGATTAATTTTTTTTTCTGTTCCTATCAATAGTTAAAACTGTAGACGACTTCAAATTTAAGGCACTTATTATAGTAGAATATATTCTAACTTCGACAAAGAAAACAAAAGGAAAGGATGAAACATTTAGAATAAAAAAATATTTAATTAATCTTCTTTAAAATGCTATTTAATTACTAAGATGATCAGAAAGGAATAAAAAAGTGATAGATAAGTACGAATATTGACACAAAACTCTTCTGAATATGAATATAACTGCCAGAAGTCAAGTACGATTTAAATCTTTTCTAATATAGCTTTCAGTACAATAATCAGAATTGGTGAAGTTATATTATCTCTATATTTTATTCAGTTTACTTTTATAACTTCTAAACAGTAATCAAAATGATTAATTGTGAACTGGTCATCTTCCGTAAATCGTGAGACTTTAAATTTAAACTAGGCACATAATATCGCAATAAAATATTTAAAGTAGCTGACTTCTGCATTTAAAATCCCTGATTTGAAGATGTAGTAAGAGCTATAAGTGACAAACGTGCTGGTTAGGGAGAGTATTTATGAGTTTGAACTCGATTCTTCCACACTAACGAGATACGTTTACATTTAAATCGGTGTTGACTGAAGGGTGAAGGCTACAAAGTATATCATTACATTGAGTGAAATAATGCTAAATATGATTTTATAAGTCATGAATACATTTTAATAAAATTTATTTTTGATTACCGGTCAGTATTCTATATTTTAAGATTTCGCATTTATAATTAAAATTGGTATCTCTTTTGGAACTCTTTCTATAATTTTGCCATACATAGAGATATGTATTGCGTCATTCCTTTGATTCAATCGCCTATAACTATAAGTTTCACTTTATTTGAATGTAGCGTAAAGAACGCGGTGCTTTCTGGCAGAATCGGGTATGGAACTTTTATCTCTAATGGTGATGTTAAAAGTTGGTAGATTCTAAATGTTAAGAAAAGTTATTCAAAAAATCATTTTATTAAATTCCTTGAAAAATACAAACTTCTTTCAAAATAATTTTGATAAATATAGTTTATAAAAGCCGATTTCTATAAGTGTGTTGTGAAGTAGAATTATTTTCTACTTTTTAAATTTTAATTTGTAATTCATTTTCCTTAATTTCATGAAATGTAATTTTATAATCAGTTTTTTCATGACCAGATGGCGCATTTAATCTTGAATTAAGATTTAATTAAATGATTCGATTAGCCGATGATTATGCTCTGAAACTTTTATATTGTCATGAAAATTATATATTGTCATGTATAATACATAAATGTTGAAAATTTAGAAACAATTGCATTGCAGGAAGCAGGAGAAAATTCGATTAGATTATGCCACTTGCTTGGGCATTCAAAAATTATTGTGCAAAAGTAATAAAAATATGAATTGAATTAAATTGAGTTTTAGTTCAAAATTACTTAATTATCAAAATTAACAAAATATTCATTCTTCTAATAGTTAGCAAGAATTTCAATTTAATTTAATTTATTAGTAAAAATTGCCTTTTCAGTGCTAAATCAAAGGATAGTTAATGCTCTGTTAAATCATGTAAAAAATTAACAGAACATCTAGTAGAAATGTTATTATTATTTTGGTTAATCTTTTTTAAATCTTCAAACTTCACAAAGAAAGAAAACAATTAATTTATCTATTATCCTATTGGATGCTTATTATCTTAATTTAAACTTTAAAATAATTTATGTACTTTAATAATAACTTCAAACCTTTCTGTTTGAAATAAGATATGATAGGAAAGTTTCGATCAATTTTTCATCATATAAAATAAGTATTTTTTTAATTAGGCATTAGAGTTTTCCTTCTTTGTTTAAATTAGATTTATTTACATTTTTTAAATCTAAAATTTACTGGTAATAGCCCTAATTCCATTCAAATTCTTAGTAAATATTTGGCTATTTCATATTAGGTTTATCTTCCTACAGCTGAAATAATGTAGAAATCGAGCACACATGCCAGTTCTTGTATCATCTTTTTTCAGCTAGCTCCTTTGAATTCGGTGAAGGCTAATATTCATTGTACTTAGATGAAGACTTAATTGTTAAGCTTGTTAAGGCAATTAAAAAAAAGTAAATCCCAACCAAATGATACTTCAGTCCTTGTCGACTGATAAAGTTTCCATAGAATAAAATTCAAATTAATATTCAGTATATGAAATTTGTACATTAGTCCTTTTTAACCTTGAAGACTTTTGTATCGGCATCATATTTTTTCAGTAAATGTTTCACACAAAAAGTGAATCTTCACATTCTTTTCCCAATGTTTGAAAGATCATTCAAGTTGTGTTCGCTTGATGGAGTTTACTTTTTTTACTTTGGTCATTAGTATTCACTTAACTCAAGAAGCGAAGCAGAATGTCACACATCCTTGAGTTAGCATTGAAGCAAGGCTTAAATTTGGGTGTGAGAAAAAAAATATATATTGAGCATGGGTGCCTTTAAGGAGGTAATTAACTTTTTTCATTTGCCCATCTTCCCGGCCTCTCTTCCTTTGAGCCAAGAGTTCTTCGATATACGAACGGAGAAAACGCGCGAAAATAAATCGAAAGTGCAATTTATTTGTCATTATGTATCATACGTAGGTTTCTGGGTAACTTTTATTTGATATTACGAACAAAAAAAAACTGTAACAAGAAGAAATATGTCTGTTGTTAACACATTTGCTACAAATGTTGAATATTTTTTTTGGTTTTTCACAACAAATTAAAACATTTTCCCCGGGCATTTAAAAGCCCTTCTTGTAAGATATCAAGAATTACTTCAAACCAAATATTTTGCTATGTACGAATTAAACAGAACCACTGTTTTGATTTTGCTATGTCCTATTTTAAAGCTGCACGAGAATTATGTTAAAACGTAAGTAACATTGCTTAGAAGAAGAAAAAAATCAATTCCAAATTATGAAGATTTTCATGTATCATTCATTCAATTAGAGCTATAGTTTTGATGATACTAAATGTATCATTTAATTAGAGTTACTATTTTGATATTAATAAAGTTTTGTTTTAGAGTTTCATAAGAGATATGGTGGGACGTACATAGTAACTTTGAACCTCGCTTAGAAGACGAAGACACCTAAATAAAACTAGGGAACATTAATTCAAAATTTTGAAGTATTCATGTAATATGATTGTTACAATATTTAATCTCTCTAAATACTAACATTACTGCCGAATTATGTGTTGCATTAAGGATCATAGTCCAAAGATCTGCAAGATCTATGAAAATGTTTATAATTTTTGTAATATTAAATGTCGAATGAGCAGTAACTCATTTTTCTTCAAATAATTTTGTATTTAGATGGAAAAATTCGTTTATAAAATATATTTTTTTTAATGTTTGTTGTAAAATACTTATTAGATTAACAAACTGATCCGTAATTTATTAAAATATCTAATCAAAATTGGCTTGTTTGTTGATTAACTGTGATATCCAACAATTGATTTAATTTATAATGCCAATTAATTCTTTCCAAAGAATTTTTAAAAAATCATTCAGCAAGTATGCTCATTTAATTAAATTTTTAACTTATATTAAGAATAAGTATTCGAACATTTTCCAATTTTTTTAAATCTAAAACTGTAATTTCGTTAATCAGTAATCGACTATATAAAACATTCAAACGTAGTTTTTCTATACGAGTAATTTAATTTGCGATTAATATTTTTATTTTTCTGAACTAAATGTCTTCTTACTCTCAGTAACTATATTTCGATTTCAACGAATTGAAGTTTTACTCATAAGATATACTATTACTTAATAACATATCTTATCGATTAAAAGAATAAAGTAATTAAATATTGTGTAATGTAATAACTACTACTATTCAAATCTCAGGAGAAGTCACTAGTATTTTCTTGAGAGTTAAAGTGTGTAAGAATACATTGTTACACACATACATTACATACAATACATTGTTAGAAATCATGCAATTACTTCATATCATCACGTCTAAAAAGATTATTTTATCAACACATTTGTAATATAAGTATTTCCCTACATCAGGATACTGTGCATTTGGGTTTTGCTTTTTTCTTCTAAATTATTTCAGGACTGTTTCTTCCTGGATAATTAATTATTTTTAAAGTTCTGAAATAACTCGCCACTGTCCCATTGCTACAAACCGCAGAATTGTGGAAGTGGGAAGAAAATTCATTTTGTATACGAATCCTTTTTCCTTTGTAAACCAGCTGCACTTTTAAAAGTGCCAGCTTAACTGGTTAACCCCACAAATTTTGTTTCATAAAACCCATCAAAACCCGTGTTTTCATTCGCTCGATAACATCAGTATATTTTTTATTATGTAGCTCGATAATCAAATTAGTTTCAACTGAGATCTAATGAATAAAATCAACGATATTTATCCCCATCAAGTTTACTAAGGATCAAAAAATGATTTACAATCTAAGCTATGAAAAATTGTCGTGCTGCATTTCATTTCAAAAACATTTAACTTTCTATCAGAATAAAATCTCAAAAAGCTATTGGGATCAAATTATGTTTGAAATTTTAGCAAAAAAAATGCCGACAAGTTAAATATGTCACCTTTAATAATGATATTTGCTTAGTTCAGTTTTTGCAAATATTGGACCAGTTTTTTGAGAATTTCATTATGCCTAGTCTAAATTTGTAAATTCTTGAAGAAGAAATTTTAAGAAGACCCGTTTTCTTTAAATTATTTATAAAATTTCTGTTTTAACATTTAAAAATAATATACATATTTTTCAATAACGGAACTGAAAAAATTATTTTATCCAAATTTTTGTAATTACGAAAAGTTTTATAACCTTGAACGCTAGAAAAAAAAAGAGCTTAATACCTTAAAAAATTACATGTATATATTCCTATAAAAAAAGAAATTCGAAATTGTACTTTAGTTGTTGCAATGGTTTAGGAAAAGTACTAATGGGATAGGAGTTTCAATTTAGAACTCATAATATTAAAAACTCCATAAAAGCGTTTCTCAACTTTGAAACTGAAAAAACATTTTTCCATTTAGGTCTTAATATTATACAAGCCTCGTTTTAACTTAAAAGTGTAAGGAGAGAAAAAACGAATTGAGCGACATTCCAGAATTTACGATTAGTGCATTTGATCTCAGAATGAGTATTTTTTCATCGTAATAATAGTTGTACTCTATAAATAATAACATTTAACTAAAGTTTCCATACAATTATCAGTTACAGTATTTCATTTTAATGTAGTTTTGTAATTTCAGATATTAATTTTAAAAAACTATTTCGGCCATCATCTAGTTTTAATAAAATAGTCATCACCTTTTCATTGATCTAATGCAGATCAACTATTATAGATTAGGTATAGCTGAATATTCCTTTAATTTTTACTACAGAGGGTTACACCATATATTATTAGCTACAGTGATAGATTCTTAATAAATATATAATAGCCCAGGAGAAACGTTTATTGAATGCGTTGCATTATAGTTATAGAGAGATTTTATAAAATTAGTGTATTTCTCAAAAAGGATTGTTTTATATTAACCATTATCACTTATCTTGTTTTATTTTTTATGATTTTTAATAGTAGCTATTCATATTTAGAAATCATTAGAGGGATTTTATCTCTATTTGTTACAAATTATGGATGATTCAAAGTGATACAAGATGTTAAATCATCTACACAATTGCTTTCAGCTTAAAATAAATAACACTTGAAACATTCTCTGAAATATCAGTTTTATATCAATATTTCAGATGATAATTAACCGAGTAATGAGGCATCTTGCTGACTGAAATTTTTTAATGCAGTTTGCATATGCATTGTTGGAAAAGTTAATAAAATTTCGCCTTAAAGCCATTGTGACAATTTATATTGGCACCAAATATAAGATTATTTTATTCATGTCTATAAATAACATTCATTTGCAATATAAAGTCTAGACTATTTAATTTCTTTTACTTGACAAACCATCAAACATTTGAAAAAATTTATGGACGAGAATATTTTTTTCTTAACACCAGTTTGTATTTGTGACAATGAAAGCTATTTGTGTTTATCGTCTGAAAACGATTCAATGCGATAATGGATGCCAGTCAATTCAACTAAAATTTGAATGTATTCGGAGTAGATGCATCATAAACCCACAAAAGCAGTGTAGTTGAGGAATTTTATTAACAGTTTACTGGAAGTTACATCATTGGAAATCGATCAATCTTCCACATATAGTTTATGGATCGAATTTAAATTTATCCAATTTAACTTTTCAAAGAATGGAGAGATGTGCAATTCGTCTGCTTTTTTTTTCTGAATTATATTCCTGAATATTTTCATTGTAAAAAAAAGTAATCTTAAACAAATGCTTGGAAAGGAAAATGATTTTCTAATGGAAACTCAGTCATCCATTAGAAAGCAACCAATGAAAAGATTCGCGCTACATTTTGGGAGTTGCCAAAGTTTGAGGCCAATGATTTCATATGGTCGTGCAGCAAGACGAGTTTGAAAATCAAAAACATATTTCGAATAAAAAAAAATTCAGATAAAAAAAAAACTGAGAATGCCACCCAGAAATCTGAAACGGAAAGCGGTGTAAAATTACTACGCTTGCGCCAGAAAGCTACTATTATCTTCAAGGTTTTCCAGCACTACTATTAACTAAACTTTGTCGTTTACCCCAGATGTTGGAAAGAAAAATAACATGCGAATTTTTTGCTTTGCTTATGATTTCTGAGCGACAGCTTTGTGCATTTAAAAACCTCCACCTGAAGCACTTTACTTCTCGAGACTTCCAATTTTTTCTCACCTGCCACTTTCACCAACAACCGGATGTAAATTTGTGCCTAATAATGGCCACCTTTCACAGTTGTCGTGTTACATGACAAACGAGTGTCTAATGAGATACAGTTTAGCACTCTAAGTGTCGTGTATGGACACATAATAAAAAGGGGAAAAAACTGAAAGTTTAAGATCCACGAGGAAGATAATGTGGCGATCAAACAAAACATTTATCTTTTTTATGCCTTACAAGTTTCTTTCTTTGTATTCAGAGTTAAGAAATATATAAGAAAATACATGAAATCACGATTATATATTTATTCATTTTCTAAATTTAGGAAATATAGGAACTTTCATCGTTTGAATAAGATGCACAAAATAAAGTTTAGTTCAAAATTTTTTAATGAAAAAATTTATTAATTTCTAATTTCAAAACTTTTCCCAGATAAATTAATAATTCTTTGAAGATATATTTCTAACGGTTAATACTTTTGTGCCCAAAATAATAACATGTATTTCAACAAAAAACGCTTAAAAATTGTTAACAGATATATCTGTTAACATTTTTAATGTTAAAATTAAAAAACATCATGTTTTTAAATAACCATTATTTAAAAACGTGATTATATTACTGGATAATATGTACAAATGGGAAATTCAAAAATTTAGTTAACAGCAGAAATTAAGGTTTATTTTGAATTTTTTTTTTCAAGTTATAAATAAATATTGTGAACAAGAAATGCTGCTCTTGTGGTTAATATTTTTACTTTTTCATTATCCGAAATATTAATATTTGAAGATTTATATTTTGTTTATGACTGCTTTCCAAGAATCAGGTAGCTTCACTTATATATATATAATGAAAAGTTATATAACTTTATGAACCTCTCACGAAGTTTAGTATCAAAATTCATATGTTTTTTTTTTCTTTCGAATGCACGAATACTATTCTGGTTTTCCTATCGGTGATTGATACATAAAGCTGATACTTTGTTTCGCTTGCCTACTTACCGCTTTAAGAAAACCCCTGCTTATTGTTTAGCGAAATGTTTATCAATAAAATCTCGAAGCCAAATCTTTAGTAATTTTCTTTCTTTACTTTATAATTCGTTTAAAAAAAACTAAAGAGATTTAAAAAAAAATCACAGTTGAACATGCCCATCTTTTCTGAAATGCGTTTCTTTTACTATTTATTTTTTGATCTTAGTTCCCTTTGACTGCACAAAGATGCTGTCTCATTAAAAATATATATATATTTTTTCGCTTTATAAAGCTAGCTGAAGTTTTTCCAAGCTTAAATATATTCATTCCCATTGACGAAATTTGAAAAATGGATGTGTACAATTTTGATGAGAAAATCTGCAAATGAATATCTTATAGTACTGACGATATGAGTATGAGATGCATATTAGCAAACAAATTGAAAAGAATTGTCATTTAAAGCATTTCTTTATAATTAAATTCAAGAAAAATTAGACCTTAACAAAAGCATGAAAAGTCAAGAGCCAATGCGATTACATTAAAATAACAAACGCTTTCCAAACTTTGGAATTAAATAGTCATGAAAAAGAGATAATTTTAAACTCGCTATCGATCTGAATTTATCATACAGTGTTGGCCGAAATTATAAAATTGTGGACACATTTGAAAATTTTAATGTTTTCTATGTTTATAGAAAATGTAACGTTTAACAAAATGCAAACTCAGGCATATCACTTTAAAGATACTTTGATGTTGATTTCAATAAAAGAAGCAAAATTAATAAACTCTTACTTCGTTATTACACTGTACCAGGAAACAAATATTACCTTTAATAATTATCTCTTATTGATGAAAGCTTCATAAGTATAAGAGTTTTCAAACGGTGCCGATTTCCCACTTTATGTAATAATAAGCTGCCTTTACTGTTGAACAAACCATTCCAACTGTTGCTTCAATATACTTATTTGATACAATCTATTAGAATGCATGAACTTTGAAAACAAGTTAACTTGAACAACACACTTAAAGCTAACTGGCAGACGATACAAGATTTAAAACCGCCTCAACTATGTATCAACTGGGAAAGCACCAATGAAAAAATTAAAGAAAAAAAGGAAAGGAAAGGAAAAGAATTCGCTCATGAAAGTCAATGAAGAGCTGTGCTGCACGAAGTTGGAAGCCTTGAGCTTGTCTCCAGTAAATTGATCAAGTCTGTATTGAACGCGTAAGTAAAATGTTATGAGAGAGAGGAGGGGGGGGGGGGGCGCAGACAGAGGATTAATAACTGAGATACAGACTTTCACTTTCGCAGAATAATTAGACTTTCCTTCCACATTATTATTACTTAATAATGATACTCGAGAATCTACAAGACGGTCATTATTTGATTGCCAGCATACCTCTTCAAAGGAGGGATTGTTATTTAGAGGGTTATTAGAGTTTGCTTATTACTGCCTTTGAAAGGACGCTGTCTTGTTTTGATCCATCAATCCAAGGTTTAATAAATAATTAAATGTCTTAGGACATTCTTTGTCAAGTGTTAATCTCTACTATGTCAGTTATTATTTCTTGATTGAGATATACAAAATAATAGAGAAAGAATCTCAGAAAGTTTAGGATTTTCTTTGAGTCATGACTTTTTTTGTTTCATACAGTTTCGTTAAATATCCCGTAAAAATTTTGCGTTTTTTGTCCTCATACTTCTTTCTCGTTTGTTTGTTTGCCTGCTTGCTCTTATATTAGATTTTTCCTTCAATGCACTTTAATTTATTTATTATTCCGAAATTGAGCTTTTCAAACTAGGAAACTTTCTCATTTTTTTTTTCATCATAAAAAATAATTAATGATAATATTAAAAGAATTACATTTTAGTTGTTCCATTTTAAAAAATACACACCTTTTTTTATGATTTTCTGTGTATATTTCCAAATATGAGAGAAAAAAAAACCATAAGAAAATAGAACTTTTCAAGCAATTTTCGATTGCTCATGCTTCATTTTAGGAATTGAAAAACAAACTCAAAAGGAAATATATTTTAATATAATTTTACTATTAATACTATTTAATATTTACTATTAAGGAAATAAATGACTTTAATTTAGTAATTAATTTATTATAAATTATTTATTTATCATTGAGAAAAGGAGAGAATATTAATTGGTATGATCAAATATAGGTTTAAAAAGAAGCAAAGTTGAGATAAAGTTTTGAATTACACATTTTGGTTATGCACTTCAAATTGCCGGAGTAAATATTTTTGTCTATTGATATGCATACTAAAAATTCTTTAATTCATTCATTGTTAGAAACTTACAAAAGATTAAAATAGAGGCTGATAGTCGTGTAATTTGGAAATGAAATAAATTCTTAAAAATGAAAATGGCTAACAATAATTGCTTTATAAGGCAGACATGCAAGATTACTTTTACAAATGAAATAACCAAATATTATCAAAAGCTCATTTTAGCATTATAGCTGATTATTTTTATGAAAATAAAAATTCTTTTTAAAATTAATTATAATAATTATAAAACTTTTAATGATTTCATTACAACTAAACAATTAACAAATATTACAAAAATTTGTTATGACAATTATACAATTGTAATCTTTTTTAGTTATATAAAACAAATATATACAAATTATTTTGGCTGATAAAAGGAAAAAAAAAATGCTTTCCAAGATGGTTTACAAATACAACACAAAATATTCTGGATAAAAATATTTTTTTTTGTTTGATAATTCATATTTAATATATAACTCTACGAAAGTTTCCATTTACATTATAAATTTCAATTTCTGCTGTTCAATTGATTGCAAATGAAAAATACGAATATTCTATGATACATACTTACAAATATATATAAATTTTTCTTTTGGGTTCTGCCGATGCTGAAGGTTTCAATTTAGTCGGGCATTGTGGTTATCTTTTGAAGTTTGCAAATCCGGTTTATCGCCTGAAAAAAAAGAAGAAAATTAATTGCTCCTAATTTTCAATTCTGTTTATAATTTAATAGACAAAAATTGAGAAACTTATGAGGAATAATAAATTTTGATGATATTTTCGTAGTCTCATGAATAAAAGGTCCTTTGTAAAAATGGTGAGATAACTCTTTGTCCAAAGACAAAAGAATGGTGGACTTAGTAGCATAATTACTATTGAATCCCACAAATGAAATCGAATATATCCGGATCACGAAAGCGTTACTTCCTTATTAAAAGTTATTCACAATTACCACTGAATTGTTTTTAAAATAATAATTTTGGAATAATCCAAACTGTTAAAATCTTTATTTTATACAAAATTAATCAATCGACTACGATGAAAACATGAAACCATCTCAAACATGCATTGATAAAACAAATCATTTTTAAAAATTAATTAGTAAATAAATATATATAAGTCCTTGATGTGCATATCATAACTTGATCGTTGTATTCGAATCAATTAAAATAGCCTAGTTAAATGATAGCAGAATAAGATTTAAACATGAGTTAACATGATTTCGTGATATTCTCATCATCGAACTCAATTCTCATCATGTGCTCAAAGATCTTTTATGGATGATTTTCTTCAGGCCTTATCACACGACAAAATATCGTCCGCACTTTCCGTCAGCAGTTTTTAGTTTCCACCCTCAGAACCGGTCAAGCAAGTTTTTCGTAATCAACCACTTTTTCTAACCAGGTTGGAAATGCTGAAGATAGAGACGGAAATATTAGTCTCAAACGAAATTCAACCAATCAACCAAAGGTGTTTAAAGGCCTTATCACACGGCGGAATATGTTCAGCCCTTTTCGTCAGCAAACGAAGACGAAAGTGACGTCACTTCAAAGTTTAGCATGATTGGTTGAATTTCGTTCACGGACAATATTTCCGTCACTATTGTAGGCATTGCATGATGGTTAGGAAAATTTGTCGATAACGAAAAACTTGCTTGACCGGTTCTGAGGGTAGAAACGGAAAATTGCTGACGAAAAGTGCGGACAATATTTTGCCGTGTGATAACTCCTTAAACTAACAAATGCAGTAAAATAGGGTTCTAGGTTGGATGCCCAGTACCTAAATCATCCAATACTGCCAAATATCAGCCTAGTTTTTATTTCTTGGGTCCATTAAACGGCATACGTCCTTCGACTGATGGGAGGAAGAAGGATGTCATCTTAAGGCCTTATCATACAACGACATATAGTCTGCACTTTTCATCAGCAAACAGCAACGAAATTGACGTTACTCGTGTGATGTCACTTTCATGTTTTCTTTGTTATGAAGCCACTGCTCAAACTTTCAAGGTGAATCCCTTTAGAGATCTCCTGCTGCCTGAAAGCGAAGCGCTAAAATAACTCAACATCAACTATCAAAACCATATCAATTTTCAGAATTATGCCGAAAAAATTGTTACAAATTTCGTATTTTTTGTAAAATAAACATTGCACATCCTTCTAACAATTATTTCCCTTTTTTTATTTCCAGAAATTTTGGAAAATTTGCCCCTTGTCTGTTTGAACGTCTGTTAGTAGTTAAACTGTCATCAGAAAAAGGTCTACTATCTGGAAAATAAAGCGAAGAAAATACTATTTACAATAACGCCCCAAGTGGTATGAGTCGAAAGATCTTTCTTTGGACTAATATATATTATATTTCATATCTGCATTTACTTGCCTTCACTTTCCTGTATTTTACTGTATGCCAGACTTTCTCCTATTATGATTTAGTTAAGAGTATTCTTTTTCAGTGTAATTATCTAATTGAAGAAATGTACTATACTATTAAACCTGATAGTATTTTCAATGCTTTATAATAATATACGACATGAATAACATGATTCTCAAAATTTATACCCTTTTCTTTTCATGAATCACAAAAGATTCATAAGAAAATAGTATAATTATAATTAATTTGTAATAATATATAACAGTAAATTCATAAACCGATGCAGAGAAATATAGCCACTAGTGACTACTGTATCTACGAGCAATTACTCACTCAACATATAGGATTAAAAAAAATTATTATGCTTCGTTTCATGTACCTTTAATGATAGTCTGAAATGTTTTAATTTTTTAAACTATTTAAATGTTTGAAAAGTTTTTAATTTTTTGGATTTTTTTAGTTATTTTAAATGGAAATAAAGAAATTCTGTCATAAAAATATTAAAATCTCATTTTTATATCTAACTTTTCTTGCTTAGTTGAAATAAAACTCCTTAGAAATATATTTATTGAGAAAAACATAAAAATAGTCGAATTATCTTTTAATAGACATATTATGTTCGAAAATGTATTCGAAATTTAAAATTTGAAAGTGAATACAAAAAAAAATTCTTTTATAAATTTAAAGAAGAGAGATTTTATTAATGAGTTTAACTTACTGGCAAAGCAAATATCACAATAGTAGTAAGCAATTTGAGTGGGTTATTAACAGTTTTTTCGGAATCTTTCCCATCATGTTAAGAAAAATTCTTTTATTTTTATAATTAAATGAGAAATTTGAAGATTAAATTAAATTCCTTTTTAAAATACTCTTTTTCAAAATTTATAAAATTTGTGCGTTTGTGCGTGTTTACTTATTTATTTATTTAATCTGAAATGTTGTACGTTCAGTTATTTAATTATCCTGAGCGATAATAAATATACATTAGCAAATATTAATAAATAACAGAGCAGAAGAACATATTAGCAGAAGAACAACATAATAACAGATCAGAGATAATATAATAATTACTATTACGTTGTTTCAGCGCTCATTATAATAATTACAGATAGAAACAATAATTACGCATCATTAATTAGAAATTATAATTAATGATGTGTACACAATAATATTGCATTGAAAATAATTATTGAAATTATACATTAAATATTTATTAAGACGATTTACATGTATACGACGATTTTTCTTTGTACGAACATTTTATTCCAGGATACATGTAATGGAATACATGTATGGGAAATCAAATGGAATATAGTTTAAAAAACATTTTTTTTTAAAGAATTAAAAACATTTATAAAGTACATTTCAATAAAACTCACATACAGAAAGTATGAAGTTTTTTCCCTTTTTCATATGTATTTCTTAAAAGATATTTATAAGTAGTTAGTTCTTTGTAATAATTTATAGTTATGAAGCAGAAAGCAAAAATTATTCCTCGGAACCTACAATTCGTCTTCGCCCAAATGGAACTTTCTTCGTCTAGTTCTGAAAATGATCTTATTCTTTTCTTGAGATCTCACATGCTCAAAAGAGCAGTCAAATCTGAGATTATTCATGTGGTAACTATAAATCTGCTTTAACTATCTTGAGAATGCGGAGCTCATTATTTTCTTTTCTTATAAATCAAAAGATTCATAGATTATTCATATACTAAAATTGTTCGGTTGGCTGGCATTAGAAAAGGCGATTTTTATGCAAAAAAAAAAAAAAAAAAAAAAAAAAACCCTAATCTTTTGAGTCTAGTTTCTTAAAATAAATTTATCTAAAATTAAATTTCTGCACCAAAGTAGCCAAAATCTTTGCCATCATTGCAGGATTTTTTTTAATGATGTCAAGCTCAGTAAAGCGTGAGTAAATGTTGCGGGTTTAATAGTTAATAATAAGCGGGGGCTTCTTAATTTACTCATTTAACAATGATTTTTTTAAATATCTACTAAAATGCTTATATTCCTCAGAGTTCAAAATTATTTTGCAAAATTTTGTAGAAATTTAGTTTTTGCTTATAAACGATTTAAAAAAAATCTGCTCAAAATAATGTTAAGGTTTAGATTACCGGTATTGAAATCTAATTAATAAATCTTTCTGCAGAAAGCATTGTTTCGTTGATTCAAATTCGTTTAGTTATATTAACGTCCATTTGGAAGCACCGTTAGAGCTGTTTTGGACGCATCTCGCAATTTTGAGCTCCTGTCAGATGACAAGGACGACAGCTGTTGTTCTTGTGATAGAGTTGGCAACACCACTCCTCTCCAAGCTTCCAAAACAAGTGTGGGATAGTATTCTGTCTGAATTTTATTCGCTTACAGTCATTTTATTCGTATTCGGGGCAATGCTTCGGTGTTAATCAAATATGCGGTGATTTATATTTGAACTTATAAAAGTAATCTGAATTTCCTTTTACCTCGATGTGTAGTTACTATATTTTATTTGATATTTAATTCATTATCTCTTTCACTATTTTTAGCCTATAGTTAAAAATTTTGATTAATTTTAGTGTCTATTCTTTGTAATTATACTAAATGATTTTAAATAACTTTTTACGCTTTTCTTTTCCAGTATTTAGTAATATATGGTTATATAGAATTAAGAGACACTCTCATGGAGATAGCAATCAATTCGTTTCATTCTAATACCTTAATTTTTATTCATTTTTTAATTCTTAAGATGTCTAAAATTATTTATAGACTTATTTATGCAAGAATTTAGATACGAAGTATAAGGACTCAGGTATCGTCCTTATTATCTGACCACTTTTCTTGATAAAGACGCCCGTCCAAAATAGTATTTCTATTGATTCAGGATGAGACGTTAATAAAACTAAACTAATGTATCGAAATTGATCGAGATTTTCATACTCGAATTAAAATTTCACAGAATTCATGAAACCCGTGGGTTTTTTCTATTACGCCATTTTAGCTTTCATTTTCAAAGGTAATTTATTAATTTCGGCAACACGATAAATATTGAAAAAAAAAATAGTTACAGATTGTATGCCATTTTTATAAACTCATCCCGAAATAATGATATTCTGATATTGCACTATGCAGTATTAGAAACAAATAAAATATAGTGACAATATTTCAATTCTTTAACACTCAACATGTGTTAAATTTAAAATTTCACGTATTTATTTGCTCTGTATTTAATTTTTCAATAACTTATCATCTTATTACTCAAAGTTCGTGCTTATTATGTATGAATATATTTTAGAATATCATTATGTAAACTTGAAGGATTGATCATTTAAAAAGATTTTTCTCTTTAAAAGATTGGCATAGTTCAAATAGCATTTCTGTGGATTTTATTTGCTGCTGATATATTAAAATACTGACTTTATTGGCTGCCAATAACTAATTTCTAAAACTATAGAGATAGCTATATCTTTCAGTAAAAAATAGGTTTGAAAGGGTACAAATAATTGCATTTTCAGTCAATAAATCGACCGAAAATCTAATCAGTATTTTAATCTATATTTTATCCTCGAACATAGAGCTCGTAGCTAATAAAAAATTATTTTCATTAATGAAATATCTTACATGCCAATGTTTTAAGTCAAGGCACCCCTTCTAAGAATCTGTTCTAGTTGCGTAGTGAAGGTGACTGGCGCTCGAAGCACGATAAAAAAAATTTCACTTCAATCGTTATCAGTGTTTCTTCTAATGTAAAAGATTCCCGGAGTATAACATTATTTTTTAATTCCTTGAAACTATTTCATTTCAACAAATTAAACAAACAAGCCATTGCTTTGTACCGATATTGTCCCAGCCTTAAAACTGGCACTAGGGACTATGACTTTCTCATGACCCTTTACTCTCATTACTCTATTGATTGGATTTAATTTAGTTTAGCTACATTAACTTTCCATTTTTAAACACTAGGGCTATTTTAGACTGACCTTGTAATTTTTAACTACAGTTAGATGACAAGGGCAACACTGAGTTAGCATCTCCAATTATCCAAACTTCCGCACCATTCCAGAGGGAGGATATTGGCCCCGACAGATTTAAAGTGCACCAGAAGCGTATTTCCTTTCGACTAAGTGACCTTCTTTGAGAAATGGTCTGAAATAGCTTAAAATAATTCAATTCAAAGTACAATAACTTGGTCAGTTTTGTCGCAGAAGGAGCGGAACGTGTTTTGTTTAAAGCAATAATTAATTAAGGCTTTAGACAAACACAAGAATAATTAATTCAAAACAAACTCAGGAATATTTTTCTCAAAATAAACTAACATGCGAAGATGAATAAACAAAGACCATATAAAAATATAGACTTTACAATTTCCTCAGTAGTGCATTTGTCGACTGAAACAAAATAAAATTTGTGTCTTTATGTCACTTAAAGCAGTTTTCAACTGTCTGTCTGTCTCCAACTGTTTAGAAATTAACTTTCAGTCACGATTAAGGTGATCACTCTGCATATATCGCACACCAGACGACAAGATAAATATTTGAAAGAGGGGAGATAAAGAAAGAAATTTAAATAAATTCATCCATTATAATGTTGGATCTGGAATTTTGAGGCTAGACATAAAATATCTAAAGTCAATAACGAGCTGTCCAATAATGTGAGTAAGGAAGTTATCAAAACACGAAAGGCAAATTTTAACATTTTTAACATGCAAAAAACACTTGACAATGACGGTCCAGTTGCTGTTTATGCATATGAGTTGGAGCAAAATCAAAATAAGCAAGAAAAGGAAAAACGAAACATAAAGAGAATTTACATTAACGCATTTATAATTACTTTAAAAGGTAATTTACAAAACCATCTGCAAACATTTACATATCAGCTGCTCTTAATGATGCTTAAAACAAACTCGGAAAATAAAATATTGATTTCCGATTCAGTGAAATGAGCACTGGTACAATTTTTAATTAAATTTTAATAATGAGCAATCTATGCTAATCTGAACAATTATTGTGATGTAACTTGCTTCGCTCAAATGCACAAGTCAGAATAATCCATCCATTTTTTATCAAGTTTCTTTATCATTATGTCATGTTTTAATCAAGTACTGACAGCATCAAAATTCAACGATTTTGCCTTAAATTTGGATCTTCCAACGGTTGTAGTTCGACGATTTTCGTTTCGAGATTGGAAGATCACAGTTATATTATTCGAACATCTGCTGTGTACCTTGCATACTAAATTTGGCGACGTGAATCAACACTGTTACGCAACGATTTTTTTTAAATCTCGGAAATAAAATACCCGAACATCTGCTGTGCACTTTGCACACTAAATTTGGCGACGTGAATCAACACTGTTATGCTACTATTTTGTTAAATCACGAAAATAAAATACCAACTCCTGAATCTTCCCCACCTTCTCGTCAAAACTAAATTAGCTTTAATAATAAGGCAGTTAAATTTGAGAAGGGTGAGATAATAAGCTTTAATTTGCTTCAGAATAGAAGGTTACACAAATATCTCTAAATTAAAGAAAATTTTAAAATCATCATTTTTAACCTTTGATAAAAGTATATAATTTTTTACAAAGAAGAGATTTAGAAGATTCAGTTCAAGAATTTAATAACAACAAAAATCTTAGGATATACTTCGAGTTTTCACTTTCCATATTGTTAATTACTCAAATCCTAAACTAGATTTTTAGCACTCTTAGTTTATTTTTCATTTTTTATATTTTATTTTTTGAAAAAACATTAAAAATGATTGTTTATAACTATTATAAAAGGAAAAAATCGATTTAAAAAATATTAATAAAAAAAGAACCAAACGAACCATAATTTTTTGGAACTCTGACAATTCACCAGAGAAGAAATGCTTCCAATACATTCATAATTAAAATGAATATATCGATAGAAAATTCTGATCTTTTCTTCAGTAAACATTATTGGTAACTATGGCTCCTAGAACACTTGTCATTTAAAAACGAACTTTTAGGCATGGAATTTTCTGATTTTGTTGTTGCACTATATAGGGTATGCAGAAAGTAGGTTACAGGGAATCTAGTTAATGTGTGATTGTGTACATGCACGTCGAATAATTCAAGTTATTTACAAAATAGTGATGTCGTTGTTAAAAACGATGGCAAAGCAGATATTTTCTAATAGGGTGTCTATAGTTCAAGTAAACAAACACGCCCACCGCATCCATATACAATGATTACAATGCAGACTTATTAGAGATTCATTCACTTCCTATACAATTCAGACTTCCTCTTATCTTTGATTTTCAAATAAATATTCATAGAGGCCTTTTTAGCGAGAAATTCTAAGATAGCAATTTGTCAACAGAAATTCTTTTTTGGATTACTTGAATATTTAAAAAAAAATCCTGTAAGCATTCTTTTCGGATTTAAATGTTTCTGATGATTAGTAATTTAAAACGGCTTTCAATTTTATAAGTATTTGCTTACTTTTAATTCTAGAATTTAACTTTTTTTTTTTTTTCAATTTTCAAATATTCGAAGGTGCAATATTTTTTTAATGTGGTACCAAATAGCAAAGGCACTCATTTAGAGGTATCTAAAATTATTGTTGAATTTATGTTTTCATTTATAATGATTCAATAATAAAGTGATGAAATATATTTAGAATTTTTTTCAATTTATATTATTTATTTTTTAGGTTTGCCGTGTCTCTTAACAGTAATCTGAAATGGTTTTCTTGAAGAAAACAACTTATAAGATTCAGAAGATCTCGAAGACTGAATGGAAACCATAGGATAATGTCTTATTAATGTTTGAGTATAAAATATTTTATAATCTTTCATTAAAAAAATTGTTTTAACTTGGAAATTTTGGTACTTTATAAAAACTTATCCCAAACTAAGTGCTATTAAAAATCGCAACAAATTCTGAGCAAAGAGCTGTAGTAATTGTGGGTCTTTTATTCGTAAGCAACAGTTTACAAAATTTTCTTTTAATCAGGAATGTCAGTTTCAGTCTTTTATTCAGTTTAATATTCTTGATTATCTTTGCCGTATTTTTAAGAAAAGGAGATATTAAACCATAAGCTATAGATATACTAGAATGTATAATAAAATAAATAATATATATAAATTTGGAGATTATTCCATAGACCGTCCACTGAAAATAAAAGTACTCTATAATAAAGGAATTGATTTATCTTATGAAAACAATAACAACATTTTATTATTTTATTGTTATTTTGCAAAAGTATGAGATCGAATTTTTTTCTTTTTTTTAATAATAATCCTACAACACTTCAAAAGAGCCTAATTGGAGACAAACTGTAAAAATATTTAATCTTTGAATTATGAAATCAGTATTTACATTTTAAATGGCTAATCGAGAAATTCGTTTTTGATGGTGAATCGTGATTTTTTAAAAGACAAGAACAATATGCCAATATTTTTCAAGAAAAAATCATGTTTATTTAACATAAGTTCTTAATTCCCTCAGATATTTCATTCTATCAGCACACACTAAAGTTTGCTCAATCATTATTGAAGTTAATGCAAGGGAAAAAAATGCATTTTAAAAAGATTTATGCGAGATTTTTTTAATGGAAATAGGAAATTTTACATCAATAATTAATTGATTCGCAAAAAAAATATAATTTTTAAGTCATTTACAGAAAATAGTTTTAAATTCTTAAATTATAATAGACTTTTAAATAAATCATGGTAAAATTTTATTAATTGACATTTTTATGTTTAAAAGATTGCATGCATGTTTCATGCAACAATGTAAAAATTTGCAACTAATCTTGCATTTTTTAAAAATAGCTATCTATTTTTTTCCATTAAAAGAATAAACTTCAATTATGAAGAAGATGAAGAATCGGAAGTCTTTCCAGCGACGCATGCATCTGTCGGTGAGAGAAAGAAAACTTCCAGTGCTTCTAAATCTGTCGATCTGCTAGACACCTACCGCCCTCTATATTCAGTAAGCTGAACTATTTAAATGATTTACGTACTTGTAAATATAATACTATTTCTCTCTTTTTCTTCCTTCCTCTTCGAGTTCCCTTTCTTTAAACGCATAAAATTTCTCATGATTTTATTCTTTAGTTTACTAACAAAATAGCATATTAACAGAATCTTAGGAAAACAGAAACACTTTTAAAAAGGTCTGAAAGAGAAATGAAGACTTAAAAAAAATTGGTTTTGTTTATCACACTTTCTCGCTTTCAAATACGTTATGCGTTAAAAAGATACGATTTTCATATCTTACAAATAAAAATTTGTGTTAAATTTCCTTATTAATTAAACAATTTTTATTTAGTTTCCTGTAATTAGTATTATATGAATGAAATTAAAGCTATTAAAGTGGTCATATGTATTTTGCATTTAATTGTGGGCCTTTTTTTGGTTTACTTTCTCCATTTCAATGCAGCTTCAAAATAAAATCTGTTTTAATCACTGAATTTAAATGACACATTCTATTCATTCCTGATGTATTTAATTGAATAAATATGCACCTTTTTTCAAAAGAAAAAAAAATCAGTCCCAGAGAATTCGGCAAGAATATTTTAAATTTTCATCTAGATAATGTCGTAGTAATAATAACATCCAGCGAATAATTTTAAATCAGACTAGTATATACAATTCTAATCTTTCTCCTTTTCAGGAAACTATGTAAATGTAACAATTGCTTAAAAGCTAAAAAATTCTGAGGTAAGTTTGCCTTGAGCCAAAAAGGTTTTATTTAATAAATGTAATATCACAAAAACTAGCAATTCATCAACACTAGAATATAATCCTTCTATTATTTACGTATTTTTTAGCTCATTTTATTATTTACATATTTTTTATCAGTATGAATTTTGAACAATGAATTTCATTTGGAAGTTTGCCTTGCACTTAATCCACTAGTTATGTGAAAAATATTGGGAAGCGGTTTTCTTATTTATTGCATAATTTATCATTTATTTTTCATATTATGTGTAAGAGATTAATTAGAATTTTCACTTAATAAATAACATAATAAAATTAATTTTATAAATTGTTTGTTGTTAATAAGTTACATAAGTTGTTCACAGGGAAGAATAATTTTATAATTTTTTTCTTATTATTTGAAGTAGTTATGCCCCGAAAGTTACATTGTTTTGAAACATGACGACTTTCTTTTAAAGTTATTTCCTCTCTTTTTTTCTGTGAACGCTGTTATTAATAATTATGATTTCGTTTGCATTTCCTGTGAGATATGTGCTTCTTCTCAGGTATCTAATGCTTGTTTCTAAAATCTGAACATATGTAATAAAAATAAATATGTATACAGTTTTAGTTTTGCCTCTAACTAAAAATATATAATTTGGAATAAAATCAGTAAATCTAATAAAAGTAGTTATAAAGTATAGGAGTAACGTATGAAATGCGATTATCAACTTTGTGGGAAGAAAAATTGCATTATTAAAAGGAAATTTTATAGTTCCCCATTTAAGTGACCTTGAGAATTTTGCATTCAGATCAAATATTGCATAATATCAAGCTAATTTGCGAAAACTGAATTAAAGAAGTGCTCATATGTGAACTGAATTGTTAACACTTTAGTTTGATGATAAACATTTTAAGGATTGAAATAAATGAAAGAAATAATCATTGGTTTAATAAAACTCTTAAATTAGTTCTTTGTACTACAGATGTACAATGTGGTGGAAAGCTGAATTAAAGAAGTGCTCATATGTGAAATGAATTGTTAACACTTTAGTTTGATGATAAACATTTTATGAATTGAAATAAACTTCGAAAGAAATAATCATTGGTTTAATAAAACTCTTAAATTAATTCTTTATATTATAGATTCCTAGATCAAAATATCTCTCTTAAACATGAATATTTATTATTAAAATTAAAGCAGTAATCTAAGTCAAATTCATATGTCTTTATAAGACAATACGAATCCAAATAAACATGCTGAGATTTAAGAGAATGAAAATGAATGATAGAAAATCAAAAATAAAATGCTAATTTATAAGGAACCTGAGTTTTTATTTTAAAAGAATTACTATTAATCGTCTTTTTTTTTTTAAATGTATTACAAAATTTATTGTTTGCTTTTTACATATTCTTCTAGAAAATTCTCCACACTCGACCCTATTTTCGCCCAAAATAATTTTCTGGCATCAATAGAAGGAAAATGAGTAAAACATTTTACGGTATCAATTATTGATCAATCATAAACTCATTTTAAATTGAATACTGGAAATTTTTGTAGCAAGTTGCAGTTCTAGATTACTTTTCCTTCTAATTTTTTTGTTCACTTTAGTTTGAATCTCAATTTTCCACTACTCAAGAACTATTTGTTGATCTTCATAACTGTGATTCATGGATCGATAACGAAACGAAACCAAAGGCAGCACTTCCCCTCTAACGCTTCCGCGCCATGCTAGCAATAAAAGTTTTTATCTTTAACAGGATGGACAAGCACAGGGCTTGTATGTACCTCCAATCATTTGCGAACAGGATCTACCCACCGACCTAAAACCACGAGGTTATATCATCCCTGTTGCCTTTTCCATTAATAGAAAATCTAGTAGAAAGCTAATTTTATTTCTTTCACTTTTTTCTTTTAAAAAAAGAAAGCCTGGTGGAAGATCTCACTTTCCATTTCGGGCAATGATCCATAATTAAAAACATTCTGCTTCCAATGATTTTATACTTGGCACATCATTCAGTTCGAAGAAATTCAAAAAATAATTTTAAACCTGTTACTTATTGTAAATCTCTTTAGTATGTTTCTCAAGAAATTACTCTATACAGCTGGACTAACGAATGTTATTTCAAAATCCAGGCAAATGCAACTTCTACTGCCCACTCTAATGATATTTTTCAATGAGATCACATTACCCTTTTTAACTTTATTATGCTCAACAGATTCATTCAATAGAAAAAAATTAAAATATTAATGATTCGATAGCATTTTAATAATTTGATAATTGTGCCCTTAAATGCAATAATCCTTCTTGTGTGTCGTTATGTAAATGTTTCTTCAAATCCTTCTTGTGTGTCGTTATGTAAATGTTTCTTCATTACTGTTTTTTATTTTTTCACAAAAACATATAGAATTAATTTTTGTAGAAGTAATTTTCATATATTCCAAGGTTTTAGATAATTTTATTGAAATATATAAAAGGATGACTCTCATTGCTTTCCTTCATTTATTTCTTAGTTTGTTTTTCTCTTTGAGAAAATTTTCAAGGAAGGGTTCAAATTTTAATTTTGAGACAAAAAAAAAAAAAAACTTTCGTTTATCTTGACGAATTAAATGGATTTCCTAATTTTTGGGTTTGGGTTTAAACTAGCGGACTTTTGAATATTTGTAATGCTGTAAAGTTTTTTTATTATTATTATTCTGTTAAGATAAATATGAATGAAGCAGAATTGTCACAAAGTTGGTGTCATTTGATACATCGTATTGACGTATGACATGCTAAGAAAGTCTCTTTGTATTTTGTATTTTTAAAAGCATCGCTACATCAAATCACATATTTATTTATTTTCTTATCATTAATTCTGTATCAAGTACTTTCGATTGAATGAAATTTCTTTCCCTTAATTTTTAATCTTTCAAACATTCCATCTTTTTTAAAAAACTATTTATGCAAGTTATAATGCATTTTTTAAAAAGCTTACAGCAGTTTTAATTTGTTAATTTAATAAGCTATTTTCTCTCCCCTCTCTCTATATATATGTATGCGCGTAATTCCAATATTTTAAGATTAATTTCGGAATCACTCGAAGTCTGGGTGCTTTGTAACTTTAACTTGTAAGTTGAGCAGTCTAATATCTTTCCCATAGAACCAAAATACTGTGTTTACAAACTATTCCAAAAATTATGTAAGCCCAGAATACTTTCTCACCAGCTCCCTGTCTTTCTTTCTTCCTGATACGCAATGCCTTACTCTCATACTCGCTTGATTAAAACTTCTTGATAATATATAAATTTGAAATTATAAAAAAATTCTTTCTAACTCTTTGGAATTATAAAGAACAAAATAATTAAGGAACTCTATGATGGTTTCTTCAAATCATTTCCCTATATATAAATTATTAAATGAGATTAATTCATTAATTTTTGATTAATGTAATTGATAAGGTAAATAATTTGAAAAATGCCCACAACACACATATATATACATATGCTAGAAATTTTTTAACACTCATATTATGGTTTAAAAGTTATAACACCTATTAACTTAAAAGTTAGCTGGGCACTTACAGTTGTTATCACCACATGAAAAATAGAACTTATACCGGATCTTTCTACCTCTGGATACAACTATTTTATTCTTGCACCGCCTGTAACGCCACGCCGTCATTGTGATTATCAATACAATGTTTATCATTCCAAACCTACTCTAAACTAGTCGGTGGTTCATGTATGCAATTATGCAAACATTTTCTCAGTCATGCATGAATAAAAGATTAAGCCAAGTTGGGGGGTCAATAGATAAAGTAAATAGTTTAACCCTTCAAAGATATTTAACTTCACACTGACGTGTCATTGGCCAAAAAGGAAGCAGAAAATCATTCTCATCAAATGATTTGACTACCTTTTGTCTATATTTAACCCCCGCAAACGTGAGTTAGCTTACAAAATGAGGAGGTTTTTCACATCAAATGGGTCATCAACTCTAACCTCTTGATTCCTATGCATAAATCTTTAATTTAATAGTCTGATTCTTTTGTACATACTCTGTAAAAATGCCCCAAGAAATATATTTTTTGTCATATCCGTCATTAAAAAAAAAATCCCGGATTTCAAAAGCTTGTTATCACTAAGCATTGAATGTTTAAATAAGAATTCTACGTAACCATAAGGGAAAACACTTAAACAGCACGTTTAAAGGAAATGTTCCTGCTGGGTTATTTATTGTTAAATACAATCCGCCCCGAACTTATGCATTGCTTTCCTTAAAAGTGCTGCCTTTAAGAATAATACATTTATATATGTATTATTCTTAAAGGCAGTATTACGATTCTGGAATCTCTAGTTATACCCACAATGTCGATGATAACGAATATATCCCTATTTATAGGATCTGTGGTAACGGGGTGACAATTGTATTTTTTTTAAAGCGTAGAAGATAACGAATACTGTGATTAATAGGCAGGAGGGTATTCTGAGTTATTAAAAAATATCACAAATCATGTAATATATTCGATAACTGATACATGTTCTTTAATTGAATCAGCAGTTTATGGAAATCCTAAAAAAAATATCTTAATGAACAAAACGTATATTATTATTAAAATGTCAATTCTAAAAAAGAATGAAAATTACTAAGTAAGCTATTGATATAAAGAATGTCATTGAGGGTGATTAAAATCAATAAACAAGTAAAATTATAATCTCTTTTTCATTTCTTTTAAAGAATAGCTCTGTGAAAACCGAAATAAATAAATAATGCTTTTTCTAGTCTTATTTCGCCCATCGGAAATAGCCAACCCACGAATTGGGAGCCCATTGTAGAAGGGAGCTGTGGCAGCTTATATTTTTCAAATAGATCCCGAATCAACTGAAATGCAAGTTTGATTTCAATGCTTAAGAATAATCTGTTTTCTTAGTTTTGTTTAGCAGTGAAGTTGCTCTGATTGAAGCACAGTTGTTGCATATTGTTGCGAACTTGTAGAAGAAATTGAAATATCGGTTTTTAAAAGAAAGTTTAGGCATTTAAAGGTTGAAGAATTAGCCATTCTTAAATAATTAAAAAGTGTAACTGTCTAAGAAAGTTGCTATTTTGTTAACAATATCTCTGTAATGATTATCAGTAGATGTAAACATATGGCAACATTAAAAGCTTTGTTCCCTTGCAGTGAGCTCTTCTTTATCCATAATGTTCGTGAGTATTCAACTTAAAACCGGTAATTAAATTCAGATTGAAATAAATAGTGATCCATTAACAGCACAAAAAGACAATGTCAAATACAAAATATAAATAATGCCAAAAGAAAATATCAACAATAATTTTCAATGAATCTTCCATAAATATAAAATAAAACGGATTGCAGATTTTATTGACTTTTGCGAACCCGATAATCACGTAGACCAAAATGGCAGAAAAATCTTTAAGTTCGCCCAATGTTACAGATATTTAACCTTTTGTATTATATTATACATAAATTTTCGTGACATTAAAATGATTTGCTAGATTCAAAGAAAGTTCAAATGCAAAATTTCAATAATTTCTGAAATGACTTTTAATGAATCACTTAATATTTAAGTTGAATTGCATTCCAAAAGAAGGCAAGTCTTATAAAATGCTATCATGGCTTTCCCTTGCACTGCAATTCGTATCATTTTGATAAGCAGAATTGATGCAATTTCATTATAGAAGAGTTGTTATATAAGCCTCAAATGTTGCATGATAAAAGTTCAAACATAAGACAATGTTGCATTAAACAAAAATTAAATTCGGAACATTAAATCTCAAAGTCAAAAATCATACAGTATGCTTTCATAAGTTAATGCAAGTTGTTATTTTTTATTTTAGATTGAGGGGTTTATTAATTAACGATCCCAAATTAATCCACACAGTCGATACATAAATCAACGATTTGCCATCTTCTGCTCTTTTAAATTTTTAATTTTTAGATGCTGTTCTATAAGAACTGATAACAGGTGATAGAGTTATATTGTGATATATTCGTAAACATCTCGTCGATTATGAATCTTTTGATGTGCTTTTGACTTTTAAAATTAAGATTAAATTTATTGGTTGTATAGCTATAACAATATATTGCTCAGTTTTAAGAATGCAATTGAGTAAATTTTGCATGCAGTAAATGCCCTTGAAATCTGAGAACTCTTGTCTTACTCTTCCCCTCAGGAAAAAGGAAAGGCGTGAAAAGCTGGTTGTAAAATCAGAATTGAGGAAATAGTTACTTGAAGTGTGGTCAAAACCCTGAGGGACGGAACACAACAACAATGGAGTCTCGAAAGCTTTCCTTCCACGTGTGAGGTGTGTGTGTGGGGGGGGATCTGTCTCCACCAGGGCAATGATAAAGGTAAAGCTCCTTTCAAACTTGCCGGCTTCAGCCTGACGGCAAAAAACCAGGGTGACGCCTAGGGATGGGAAACTGAAGAAGTGAATGGGTCCTTTCACACTACCCTGACTACATTTTTACCTGTGGATATGAGACAGACGGATCCAAAAGCGAAAGGCTTGCCGGCTTCAGTTCGAAGTAGTCTCCGAGTCTACACTGACGTTTTTGTACCTTGACTTCTGTCTTGCTAGGTGCGTTTTCCTTCAGTTCTTTGTTTTTCCACTTGGCGTCTAGGTTGGGCTATCTTTATTTGAAAGTTGAATATTTATTTTTCATATGTCTATTCAAATTTTTATTAGTTATCAGATCTGCTATGCCAAACAAATTTCGTTAACAATAGGGGTTCACTATATTGCTAAATAAAATGTTGACATTTCCTCTGTTATGCTTTATTTCCCCCCTATTTTGGTAACATCAAAGCCTCTTGGAGCATGCTAAAAGCATGGGGATTATTGAGAACAGAGCATTTCGAGATTTTTACCCATCTCCATCGATCGCTCTATGTTGCCATTTATTCATTTCATCTTTTCAAGATTTTTCAGAAATTATAAGGTGTTTTTTTGGGGGGGGGGGAATAGTTTTTTTAATATGTGAGAAAACTTAAATTTTCAGAATTAAATTTAAACTTCTCTTTCTCTCTCTCTTGAAAGGCATTCATCCAAAAAAAAATTATGAGTTTGATTTTTTAGAATATATATGATTGTATAATAGGATTATAACGTTAAAAAATATTACCATTGAAGAATGATTCATTTGATCCTTTAATGTTATAATCTTTCTGCTCTTCAGAAAATAGAATTATATGCTTTATAATTTATCCCCATTTGATCTTTTAGAATATATAATTATTTAAGTATTGGCTAGACATTATCACTGAAAGTTTTTCAGTGTCTCAAAATATTAAAAAAATTATACAGTTTTTAGATTGCAATCCTTTCTCTTTCTTTCTCTCCCTATGATTTTTTTTTATTATTCTTTTTCCTTTTTGAAAATCAAACCATCTTTTAAATTTCAAAAATACATAATTTTACAATAAATCATCATCGTCCAATTATTTTGACACCTTTCCACGTCTATATTATAAATATTTTAAATGAAATTTTAGTTATTTTCTATGAAAAGGGCAATTTATATTTTTAAAAAAGGCCATTAATTCTTCTTCTCTTTAGTTTTAGAATTTGAAAATTTTTTCGTTGTTTTTATTGTGATATGCGACTCAATCGATAGCAACACATTGAAATACTTTTTTTTTCCGACAGATTTGAAAATGCCTATTGACTGATGAGGAAGTATTTTTAGCGATTAATAATTGCCGTTTATGCTTTTAGACTCGCTTATTATTTAAAAAAAATACAGCATCGCTGGAAAGTCAAGATATTGTAATAAATCAAGACAACAATTAATAACTTAAATTTTAAAAAAAACATTGAAAATTTCCTTTATTATCAATTTGCTTAATCTTTCCTTTTGTGCTATTAATTCCAACTAAAATGTCTAATTTCACTTTTGATTACAATAAAAATAACGTAAAATTATTTTCAGAAATTTTCAGAATAGACATTCAGATGAAAAAATAAAAAAAAAATACAGATTTTCAGTCGAAAACGAGTTTTAACGGAGACGGGAGCTTTAAATAAAATTTTATATAGAAAAAAAAAATTTTTACTGTCACAGAAAAAGAAACAAAGAGAAGTTGGGCCGAAGTACGAAATTCATTGACAAACTTGCAGTAGAGGAAACAAAGGAGCAATTTATTAACTAAACCGTAGCTCTAACACAGCGAGAAACTTGGAAATGTAAAAGCGAACCATGTACCCCAGTAAACCGCAGTCAGACTTTCTGCCCTGAGCTTGGGAAAGAGTAATAAACTGAAGAAGGCTATTTTTTACTGCACGATTGACGGTTTTCAGCCGACCGTCTAGCTTTGACAGAACTGACTGAAAACCAGACGGTTTTCTGCCTATTGAAACGATTGCTGGTAAAAGGGGCCTAAGGGAAAGACATAAAACTAGAAGAATGGGGAGTAAGCAAAAAGGACTGAAGGATGATTCATATCTGTAAGTTAATGATTCAAGGAATAACATAAAATACGATTATGTCACAAAATATACCACAGTGCCTCCTACAACCAAAATTCATACAAATTTAAATAAAATTCCTTTAATTACAAAATATTAAAAAATAAACTAATATATTTTAAAATGGAATCTCTTTTTAATTTTAGTTAGCTGAATGCTAATTAGGTAATTATTTTCCAACATTAGAATGACTATAAATATTCTTTGAAGATGATACCGCAAAAAGTTTTCATAAGTAAAAAACGAAAAAAAAAAATCTTTGCTTAGATTTAAAGATATACTAGAATATTTATGTAAGTTGAGTACTCGGAGCTTAAAGTTAATCTGAAAAATAGTTGCGTTAAAATGTAACTTTTATAATAATTATAACCTGAATTTTTTGAATTTTAATGAATGAATTTTTAATTTTCTGAATTTTTCAAATTTTATCAAGTTATTCATTAAAATTGGATGATAAAGATATAGTTTGATGAACAGCTTCTTTTAAAAGTAAAGAAAATTCAAAAATCCATCTCTCAAAATTGATTATGGGATTGTATTAAATTTTAAAAAATTTGCTTTGCATTTTTTATATTATAATTAATGGCAGATTTTACTCTGAATAAATAACACAAAATAGTCATGTAGTTTAGTACTATTCGAATTATCAAAGAGTGATCTGATTTTTTAAAACAAATTATTATTATTGTGAATATCAAGACACGAAATATATTAGAACCTAAAGATTTTACATGCGCATTTATCAGAAATCTTTATATTTATGGATTCCTGAACAATAACTTCCGTGACCTTTTAAATATAATTAAAAAAGAAAATTAAACGGATGAAAACGTTTTTCTAAGGAAATTGTAATTTTACAAACCAAATGCCTATCTCACAGAAAAATAAATAAATAAAAAGAATAGCAATTATTAATCTTAGCTGTGTTGCTTGCAACTTATATAACTCCGATTATGATTTAACTATAAAAACACTACCTCTTTTTTTGCGTTTGTAAGAGACACAGCATTCCAGCTGAAAAATTATTAAAGGGGAGGAAAATAGAATAAATGCTTATCATTATAAAAATATTTATTTATTATTTTAAATACTCATTCTTTTCCTATTATTAATGGATTGAGACATGCAAATTTATATTTTTTGCATTGGGAAATGGTTTCACTTTCATCAAATCATTAGTCCCTTATTCTTTTAAAATTTTATTGATTACTTGGAAGATGAGCAGCAAAATAAATTAAAACCAATAATAATAATAATAATAATAATTTTTTCATTGATCTTTTTAAAATTTATCTAAATGCAGCTAATGATAGTAAATCCTGTAATTTCTTTGTTATTTTTTTAAACCTACTTAATTTATGTTATTTTAAAAGTGAAAAGAAATTATATATTATCTATTTTGAATTTTCACAAAGTTTTTAAGGCTTAGTATTATATTTCTAAACCGATTTTCTACCTCCTAATGGCTTTACTAAATTTTTTTGGTTTCTGAATCACGAAAATGATAATAAAAGGAATTTTCGTTGTATAATTAAAATATCGTCTAAAAGAAGCGCATTAAAATAAACATATTTTTTTAAGGTGTTAGTTTAAGCTCCCCCTCCCTCCCTTTTTTTAAAAAAATTGATTAGTAGTAATGGTAGATTTCCAGAAAAAGATAAAATTTAACGATACTTTTTCGACTCAGTATATTTATAATATTAATAAGTAAGTCACGCTGTTTATTTTAATAGCATAATATCACGTAACATATAAAATGGATCTAAAAATTCTTTTTTGGAATGATTTAAATTTTTTCTGATGACACTGTTATATACCAGCATCTTTTATGAAAAATATAATTAATTATTATTTTTTATTTTTTTATCAATTTTTTTCATGCGTTTTTTAAGCGATCAAAGGAGTCTCCCCCCGCCCCCCATTTGTTTTTAATCGTTGTATTTTCGTAAGATGAAAACTGTAACTGTAAAAATGTATTTATTCTAATAAAACCCAAATACTAATAATTGTTTTTATTTCATATTGTCATCTTAATTTATTTAACTTTCATAGACTAAAATTGATTATCTTAATTTCCTTTGATATTAATTTACCTTAAGTTTTGTAGATGCATATTGATAGAAAAAAAAATGGAACATAAACAAAGTAAATAAGTTAAATTTGTGGCAATATAAAACTCCCTGAAGAGAATTATTATTGTAGATGCTGCAATAAAATAAAAAAAACTACGCGTACTGATGTATAGATGGCAGCACGAGATATTCTCAAAAAATTATCATTTTTTAAAAAAATCTGTAGTTAATGCAATTCAAAGCTAGGTTTGATGTATAATTGAAGTCGGACCTATATAGTTCGACAGTTTTCTTTCAAATTCATTTGTTTCTCAGGTTATGAGAAATATCAAATTTCATTTTCAAGAAACATTACTGGTAATTCTTAAGTATACGTTTAGTAACTTATACAGTATAATGAAAAAATGCAAAAGCTGCATTAATTCAACTTAAACTTAGCAATAATAATAATCGATGTAATCTTCGAGATGTAACAATTTATGACATGATTATAAAAATTTTATAATCATTTATAATTAATAGAAAATTTATAATTATTTATTTTTTCCCTAGTTGTAAATCCTACAAACAATTTATTCGACATTTATTACAAAGATTCATTTCTTTATTTGCTTTAACTTTAGATTGAAGCAATATAATTAAAATTGAAATAAAGGGGAGGGATGTGTTTTTATTTTACTTTTTCCTTCAGAATTAATTAAATCTAGTTGTCACTTTTAACTAAGCAAATATTAAATAATAATAATAATAATAAAGGATACTAGAGACTTTCTTTGTTTACCATTCATAATGAAAAGTCTCTATAATGTATAAGTAATCACTGTAATTATTACAAAATTAAGAGAGAGTCAGCGCAGAAATTTTCTCTCGGAAATGTTTAAAAATTATTAACATCCTGTCAAGTATATGATCTCAGTAAATTGACTAGAGTCAAGGTAAATTTAACGCTCATGCTTCTTTCGATTTAGTTACATTTCGTTCTGCTTATTTATCTATTTATTTTTTCCCTCCCACGTGACAGCTTCGAAAATTTAGTGTGTATCCCGTTTTCAGTAGTCATCATATACTTTCTTTTCTCTTTATTTGATTTATTTCACCCCCTTTTTTTTCCACCTTCCAATCTGGCGTATAGATTGAACTCGGTCGGGTCTAAGCCCGATGGGCCATAACAGTAAAGTGGGAACTATAAATTCCCGGAAACAGCGCTTAAAATTCGTTAACGGAGTTGGAAGCAATGCTCGTAAAAATAAAACTCTTATTGATCTGGTTCTTAGTCGACAAGACGAATGGGAGACCTGTCGCTATTCCTTCTAAATACTGGGCGCATAAAATCGTTCGAATTCAAAAAGCGTTCATTCAATTGAAATAAAAGTGCTTGTCACACTCCAACAACTATTAAGACTCAAAGGCACATGCGCCGCTCAAATTGATCAGAAAAGGGCAAAATTTTTAATAGAATAAAATATTAATTAAAGCTTTGTAGCTTTCTAAAACTTTAATCAAATAGTAAAACATAAAGATAAATGTTTTATATTTATTAATACTTTTAAATTAATAGACGATTATTACATGTTGAATCTTTTCAGATGTCAATATTCTTCTAATTCATTCAATTTGAAAACTTTAAATTTCAATTAATCTTTTATGAATTTTTTCTTGCTATTTATATTTTGTCTTATCATTTGTTTTATTATTTATATTATATTTTAAATGTAATTTAATTATTGTTATTATTTGGAAGTACAATAGATACTTAAGCATAAAAAAGTATAGAATAAAAAGTAAAAATAATACAAAATAATTCGCAAAATTATAAAATCATTCTAATTGTTCTTACTTTTGACAGGATATCATTCGCTATTTTTTATTGAAGAAACAATAAAAATGATTACATTTTTGTGTAGAATTTTATCTATTTAAATCTGTTTTTTCTTATCTAAGTTACCAAAGTCCTATTTTTTAAAGCCAAGTGTTAAGTCATATATACATCGAAAGCAATATAAATGGTTGCATAGAGAATCTTCCAAAAATTCAAAATAAAGTGAATATTTCACTTTTATGTGATAAAAAATTAAATAATGACCGTGCCAAAATGAAGATTTGGATTGACGTGTATACACAACGAGAGAGCAAAGGATTAATTGCTGCAAAACGGTCATGGTTTAAATATTATAGCATAAACTATGCTATCATCCTTATTTTAAACAATTTAAATGTGTGACCTTTACGCTTATTAACAGATTCTTGACGTGATTGTAATGCACAGATGTTATTTAATCTTAAAAATCATTTCTAATATCTCTATTTTCCAGCACTCCCCAATCTCAATTTTCTCTTCTGTTATCTAATTTTTATAGAAACTAATTCTTGTTTTATTTAGAGTATTTTTTTGCTTCATGAAGTAAAAATAGTTTCGTAATGAGAGGGAAAAACACTTAACGAAATTTTCATGTCTCTTTCACTAAATTTTATTTCAATTTCACATTTCAGTGGGACACATTTCACTTCTGTTGCCTAAACATGCAAATGGTTTTTATAACAAGAACTGTTGAAAGAAAAGAAAAAGTAAAGAAATGAAAATCTTCAGCGTGAAAGTATTCAAAGTAGGTTTGTTGTTATTATTCTTTACACTAAATATCTTTTTATTTTCAGCATTTTTGAAGCAGCATTATAAATTTTTAAAACATAAATTTCATACAGAATATCTCACAGTTTGTATCTCTGGTATTGCAGTCTTTTTTTAAGTTTTAGAAGTAAATATCTCGTGTCTTACTTTTAAAGAATTTATTATTTGTAGTGTATAATAGCTTATTATATAATAGTGTATTTAATGTCCATGATAGCAAAATATTTATAGTGATCAGCTATAGTATTTTTTAAACACAATGTTAAACAAATAAGAACTCAAAATTTATTACATGAGGAAAACCGTTACTGTCTTAGAATCCAATATGTGATTAAATTCTTTAATTCTTGAATTTCAAGTTAGTAATGAAACTGATACAAAAAAAAAAGGCTTTTCAATACATTAAATTCATACGTTTACTGTGTATCATATACTACTAAAGCATAAAATCGCATAAATCGGTTTACTTTCCCCTAATTCTGGCATGATTGTGTAATATTATTCTCATTTAAGAGTTTAATGATTATTCTTATTAAACTTTTTCAATCTATTATTTTCATTTAAAAACACGATGCATGTACATCAAATGTAACATTTATCAAAATGAATTTTCACTCTCATCTAATTCTATCTATATTTTTTTTATGTACATGACTGAATACAAAATGTTTTGCTTTAATTATTTTATTTATTTAGACATGGGATATAACAAATATAAATTATTAAACACAAATTTTCGTGCATCTCATTTAAAAATACAAGGCATACGTATCAAATGTATAATTTATCAAAATGAATTTTCTCTCTCTCCTAATTCTATCTAGATTTTTTATGTATGAATACACAATTTTTCGTTTTAGTTTTTTAATTTATTTAGACTTCGGAATTAACAAACATAAAATATTTAACACAAATTTTACTTAATCTCATTTAAAAATACAAGGCATACATATCAAAATTTATCAAAATTAATTTCCTTTTTCTCTCCCCTCCTCTTCTTTTCAGTGATATGAAAGAATGTTAAATATATTCTACCCAGATTGTTCTCACTGTTAACATCATTTTCTTTAGTTTTCATATTTTGACATTTCAAATTTCTATGTAAGACTTATCAGCTGCATTACCAAGTTTAGCATTTTATCGAATTTAGATATTTATGCATGTTTCAAGACATTTGAATCCACTTTAATCAAATATCCGTTTGAATGGCAAAATATTAAACTATACATGAAAAATATATATATTTTATTTCAGTATTGTTCCTTGAAATGCATAGTTTATTTTGGTTTTGAATTGAATTTGGATAATTTCTCGAATTAAATATTTTTGTATAAGATGATGGCAGATCCATATTTCTAAGATTTTGCTTGATAAAAAAAAGGAGGAAAAAAAAAATTAATATAAGAATAGGACATTTCCGAGAATAAGATATTAAGACAAGGAATAGTGCCATTGCTGAACTTAGGAATTGCTTTTACTACTACTAATAGTTATTCTTAGAAATAAAATTAAGGGCTTTCATTCCTACACCAAGGTTTTCAGTCACATTATAAGTAATATTATTGAAATCAGTAATTTTTCTGTAAGTATTGCCCAAGTTTACGTTTCTTTTTGTCATAAACTTGGCTTTTTTTTTTTTTTTTCTTTTTCTCAAATTATTTCTTTTTAGTATTTATTTTTTACTACTTCAAAATACAGGGATAAAAGTTTTTTTTGCAAAGTATGTTCATGATAAAATATTGCTCTATTTTTTCGATATTATGTAATTTTTCTGCTTTGAGAAAAATTAGCTAAATAACACACAAAAATGTATTTTATTTTAATTTTTTTTTTTAAAAATATTATTCTACAAAATTCGACATATTAATTATTGTATTATCCTTGAAGAGATCTAAGCGATTATTCTGAAGCTTTCTGTATGTGTGTGTGTGTGTATATATATATATATATATATATATATATATATATATATATACTGTTTTAAATGTTAAAAAAAAATTGATATTGCATTCTGTTTTCATGAATTGAATTCTTCCCCGTGAAATTTATTTAAGTCTTATATATGCACTGTTGAATCTAAATAAATTAATAGGTATATAATTCTCGTTAACTGTCTGTCTACAAAATCTTTGAAATGAAAAATCCTTTGAACAAGTAATGTAAGTCATCTTATGATTTAGAAGGTCAAATTAAAGTACTTCACATTCCTTAATTGAATTTAAAAAATAACAATAAATAAATCTCAATCTTTGGAGAGTCTATAGATTTTTATACATTCTTTGCAATTAGCTCAAGCATAATTACTGGTGGAATGATTAAGTAATCATCTTTTAGATTTTATAAAATTTGCTTTTGAATAATAAAATAGTCATCATGAAAATATGAAAAAAAATTTCATCATTTGTCATGATTTTATATGACGGTTCTACCGAATTTTTCGTTCTTTGATTTAGGGTCATTATAATCTATATTTGTTCAGTTTTATTGATAAACGTATATGATTTATAAATATCTGCCTCTTTCTATTCTACGTTCATAAATATTTCCTCTAATGAAGAGCCTTTTTATTTGAGATCAAAAACATGTCCATGAGGAGCCTTAAGTCGAAAAGGCTGTTCATATTATACGCCCATACTTCAATACGCCAATTGCAACAAGAAAAATTGTCTCCCTTTTGTTTTCGTTGGAGGCGGATCCTATAAAGTTTCGGTGCGTCAGATAAATCTTGGAGCTGCCAATGAATGACACGATCATAACTTACAACCAATAAGCGCAAGATATCTCAGTGGGCTAATGCTGGAGAAGGATCAGCCTTGAGAGATTTATGATCTGCTGTTATCTGAAACATGTGTTAGGTGCACATTTATACCTTATCAAAAGTTGCATGATGCGTAAAGTTCTATACCTTATCTAGAGCTTACACACTCTTTCCAGATACGCGATGCTGTGATTAATTCAAACGTAGTGACATACTGCGCTGCCATTCGTATGTCAATGCTTGCTGCAGAATCAGGAACTGTGTAGAAATCTCTCCGTCGGCACATACTGTCTTTGTTTAACTCCCACGACAACGTATATTTAACGAGAAAATAAAGTAGTTATGGACAATAGATGTAATTAATTCTGATAACATAAAATTATCTCTGGTGGTGTTCCTTTCCTTTGTGTGTGGGTTATATAATTTATATTAACTTTTTTATCTTAGATGTTTGTTAAAAGGTTTTCATCAAGTTAACCAATTTTGCTGATTGTAACCCTTTCTATAATGAATATAATATACCACTAAAATATTTAGAGTATAAAGTGGAATATCAGAGTTGGGTGAACAACAGGAAAAAATGTATTCAATAATATTCAGTTATTTTTTACGTCATTTTCAACTGAAATTTATTTTTTGTAAGTACAGATAATAAATATTTGAATTTGTTTTCAGAAAATAATGATTCGACTTCAACTACCAATTTATTGTTAGAAATAAAATTCTTCCTTCTATTTCAAGCAAATAGTTGTTCAATTTCCAATTAACATGTTTTTATTTGCTTACATTTTTAACTTCATTAAATATAGAAAAAATAATGACATTCTATTGAACAATGAAAGTACTATATTATTAACGTACTGTAAATATTAATTTATTGATTATATACTGTATAATCTCTTTAACGATTTTTTCTTTGTAAATAAAAATTATATTTGACATAAATAGTCTATATTGATTAGCAGTTATAAATTACATGAATTAATTTCATAAACTGCTATAAAATCACCTTAAACATGAAATAATGTTTTCAATTTATTTAGCGGGCTCGATACAATTTGGCAGGGTTTAAATTGTTGATTGGATTCTTATTGCATAACTACATTCAGTAACCAGATTTCATCAGTTACTACATCCAGTAAAAACAATTAAAACTAAACATCCGGTATTCCATGGAAGCAAAATATAACTTCATGGTCAGCAAGAAAAACATCCGAATATATAATTTTGAGGTTTGTCAAATGTAAATAAACACCCCCAAAGACAAAGCTGTAAGAAATGTAATATCGTTTGGTAAAGTTTATTCTAGAATCAAATATTAGTCCACATTTTTTTACTCTTCCTGTAATGAAACGCATTACGAAATGCATAAAAATGAAGAATTATTACCAACTATAAAATCAGTAGAAACAGAATATTTCTTTGCTATGCAGGGTATTTTTTATGGGGTGTATTAAGTCATATCAGACTATCGGTGAAACGAGGGACTTCTGCACCCAGAAATAATTCGTTTACTTAGTGGCACACGCTGTGATGACAAAACTGATTTCGTAATCCATGAAACAACTGTACCCAAAGAAAATATCCCTTCTCCCCATTATTATCCACCCCTTGTGGATATTCGTCACTGTCACTGAACAATGAGGTGGGAAGTCTAAATTTTACCCCACTTAGGGTTGTTCTTCGACCTCATGAAGTATGGAAAAAATCGCTCGCCAAATTTATAAAGTGGAGGATGGAAAAAGCGCCAATATATATATATATATATATATATATAT
>JAPMOQ010057673.1:1338092-1358211 GCA_026543055.1 Argiope trifasciata | reverse complement strand
TATTTTAAAGCGATGCTTATTGTGATAATATTCTTATAAGACAGCATTAAAAGCTTCGTGCACATAACAGTAATTACACGAACTGTTTGATCAAACTTTCTTATTGTTGAATCATGTTTATTGGTCAATTATAAGTTTTATGTAAGTGGAAAATATATCAGTATATGCATTATATACTGTTATTATAAAGAAAGTATATGTATAATAGCAAAAACTCAAGCTTAAAATTTTATAATGATTTTTTTTTTTTTTTTTTTTTTACAAATAGGTTACTTTGTGTGTGTTTGTTTTTGTCTTTTTTTTCCACATTGATTTGTTCCTGCCAAATATCTCACTTTCATTTCATCATTTTCACTCTTATTCTGATACAATATCAAATAAAAGAGACAAGCTTAAAATATTATCAATGATTACTGCAAGCAAATAAGTTTAAGATTGTACTATTTTTAACACTGATTTTTAAAAAAATTAATAAAAATAACATTCACTTATTTTCAACAGTATTTGGCGGTAAACGCCTAAAATATCTCCAGGCGTTTATAAATTATATTTGATAATCATCAATAAAACTAAGATCGAAAGAAAAAAAAAAGAAAATGGAAAAAGGCTCAGGGAAAAACAATAACAACATAAAAGACCCAAATTCATTTTTTATATATACACAAATATAAACAAATTATCGAACTTTCTAGTTGATATAAGCCATTTTAAAAGCAAGCATATATATATATATATATAATGTTTTTTTTTTTTTTGAGACGATTAAACTCGTTTCCAAGTCAAGGTGAATATTACAGAAAATCGCATTTCTACATAGAAAAAAAGTAACTTCTCCCAAACGCAGTGGATTTTGCATTTGCTCCGAGGGTAGAAACTTCTAATCTGAAAAGTTGGGGAGGGGAGAAATATAAAAATAGAACCTTCACTGCGATATACAAATTTTGCTTCGAACTAACACAGATATATACAAGCGATAAAAATCAGCGATGAAACCGTGAAAATTTTTGTTGATATTTCTCCTCGTCTCTGTCTTTTTCTTTTTCAGATCCATCTCGAGCGAGGGGATTGCAGCCAGGGACCGAAGAATGCGACCCGCCGTCACATTGTGTGCTTATGAATGGAATCTCCCAGCCTCAGGGATTGAACGCTACCTATTCATAATTTCATCTATTCACACCTCAGTATTAAAAAAAGAGCAACGAATAAAAAAAAAAGAAATTCCCTTCCCATACAAAGTTCTATAGAAATCTAGCCGTATGTATACACACTCTTTTTCCCCAGAAGTTGCCGTGATATTTGAATCTTGTAGATATGTTTACATAGACAAATAAACTTGCTTCAGTTGAAATAAATTTGGTTATTACTTGTTTGGTAAAATGTCGCCACATTCACGAAATCAGTATATTCACTTCCATTAAACACAATCAGAAAATTTTGCCTGGATTATAAATGTCTATTGTGAGAAAATTATTATAACTATACATGTTTATTCGGATATATTGTTAGTATTTTTATGAACTTTTAAATAAGATGATGCATTTTAGCACATTTCTAAATGGCTCCCTAGGTAGCTAGGAGAATGTCATTCTAGTTCTTGACAATAATTCTTTAAAATATCGGTTGTAACGGTACATGGTATTTCTACTGTAAAAACTCACCACTGATTCACTCTTGACGTTGAAGAAAACTATCGCGTGCGCATGCACACATAGGCAACAAATCTTTTAAACTGAAACTATTCAATGATGCAAAAATTACTTTATTACATTCAACGGTTATTTTGTAATAAATTTTTATAATCGGGCAAGAAAATCCATACACTTTGTATTTTAAACAAAATGAATTTTTGAGATGCCAGAAGGAGAAATTATGTTGCAGCAAGAACAGCAAATTCATTTTAAAATCGAGTTCTACTTATACATCCACGGATGTTGAAAAGTAATACAACAAATAAGAAATCGCTAGAAGGGGGAGAAGAAAACAGCGAACTGCATACACAAATTTTCAAAGTTACTAATACTGCACAAAAGTGGAAAAACCACTGGGAATAATTACAAGTTAGATATCAAAGAACTCTTCGTTCTCTTCAAGTTAAAATTTTCAAATTGCAGCCGTTTTAATGCAAAGCAATTATTTACAAGCAATCTGGTATTAACAACTTGTAAAAATAGTTTCCTTTGAGTCCACCCCCCTCTCAATTTCAAAAATACGCTATACATTAAGATCCAAAACAAGAGAAAATTTAGATGCCATTATTTTTCTATAAAATTAGTAGGCCAAGAAATACAACTTTACTTAACGTTATGCGATATTAAACGTTTCGCATCAAAATCTACGTCGATGCCCTTCCCATTTAAACATCTTTTACTAATATTTTACTTATTATAAATAATAATTCATATTTTATTATTAGCATTGCCAATGTTTATTACAAAAGCAAAAAAAAAAAAAAAAAAAAAAAAAAAAAAAAAATTAAAAACATTCTCCAAACACAAAAACAACAATCGCTCAAAACAGTAATCGATTAATGATTAATGATAATGGAAATTTTGTATATTATTGTCTCTATATAAATTTGTTTCTCGCCTTTAATAAATATTTTGCCAATAACGAATCGCTTATGTTAAAATTGCTTAAAAATCATGATTTTGCAGCCAAAATATCACGATTATATAATACTAAAAATATTATTAATAAACTGTATTTTTTTAAAACTTTTCACATGAATTGAAAGCGAAAATGAATCTGAATACATGAATAAAAACAAGAAACATAAAAATATCAGATTGAGTTCCCGCAAATGGCGGATGCAACTGGACAATAGCAATTACCTATGAAGCACACCGGCCTCATTTTCAAGAAGTTGTCAACAAAATATAACAAAACATCACAATTTACAACTTATAAATAATCATGCCAAGAGCTTTTCCATGTCTAAACAGACCTGTGTTAAATCGAAGCCCCCCTGAATACAGTAGACAGAGCGGGAAAGGAAAGAAAAAAGCAAAACTTTACAGCAGCCATCTCCGAAATCGGGGAGTTTTCTCAAGTGTAAGTCGAAATCCCCCCCAGATAAGATCAGGTGCAAAGGTTCCGACTAGGGTAGCTATTTTCTTGGCTTAGTGTCCCCTGTTACGTCACTTTTACAGCGTCATAAAACACGGTGAGGACAGAACCGGGACTGATCTTTAATCAGAATTATTGCCTCACGTGACCAAAACAAGAATGGTGGTCCATGAAAGGGAAAAATAAGATGGGAGGGGGGTCTTATTTTCAACATGTCAATATCAGTCTCATTTAAAAAAAAACTAGCATTTGTGCACACGACGTGAATTCTGAATTTCCTTCGGATCGAAGACGTGAAAAAAAATATAAAAAAATACAGAAATTAATATGATTTGCGGATTTGGATTATACATTGGAATAACTTATCGGATGTGTTCTTTAGAATAACTAATTGAGATGCATGTTTTGGATTACCTAATTCGGACGAACCCGCTGGATTAATTGATTTCTGAATTTTGTCGGTAAGTTATAATATTATTAAGAAAGTGTTTCTGTTAGTGAAAGTAACAGATAATTAATATATATGTATGTATTATCAAAAATATAATTCGGTTTAATTTTATGTTCATTTTTTCGTAAACAGTTTAGTTTCATATCTCTATCCCCCCCCCAGCTGGTAGAGAACTGTAAATGTAAACAAAGCGGGGGCAAATTATATTTTGTTTGGTCTATTTATATTTGGTGTATATTGTCTATACTTATACCATGAGAAATTATTTGATTTATCATAATTGTTTGTCTGTATCGCTTAAAACGAGTAGAATTTTGCAATAATATATATTCGAATTACAATTATTAAGAAGGCAATATATGAATTACAAAAATCATTACTGTCATTATTCGCAATGTAACACATTTCTTGCTTTCATAACATTATTTTGAGCAGATATTTGATATTGATATTAAACATTGTTATCAATAATTTAATGGAAATTTTTATAATAATTTAAGTTTAATTTTGTTCATAATCATAATTAAGAACAAATTCCATTAAATGAAAAAGAAAACTTCAAAATAATTTTTGCTTTCAAATTATTTTATATAACAGAACAAATTATTTCATACCATGGTTCCTCAAACAAAATGGATTATGGATTTATATTTTCGAATTGCGAAAAATGCATACTTTTGTTATTTTTTTCGAAGCCAGTTATCAAAATACTTTGATATATCATCTTGAATTGAAATATTTTATTAAAGCTTAGAAACAAATGCCATACAGTTTCCTTTCATTATGTTTATTTCGGAAACTTAATTTATAAACTAAAACTTATTATCTCTTTATACGTGTACTTGGAATGTTGAAAATAATTTTTGAATTTTGTTTGTGTCGAAATATTGTTTTCTAACCAAAATAGATCGTAAATAATATACAAAAGTTCGATATAACTTTTGCATATTATTTACTTTTATTTATCATCGATAGTGTTTTTTTGATAGTTCGATTAACTGTTCGAGAAATATTTTAAAGTTGATTTTAAAAAGACCACTTTGCAAGCCGCTGTATTTCAACACTTAATTTTTAATGTTCTAAAAAATATTTCGCTATTAGTTTTGCTCACTTTCATTTCAACCAACAGAAGGAATAAGTTCATTCGAATTTAGGACTAAAAGCATTTTGCAACAATATAAATAAAAATGGAGACATTTTCATTGAAGCAGCCAGAAAATTTATATAATAAATAATCTAATTTAATATATAATCTAAATTCTTAGTATTAAAACAATTTTATCAGTTCCACTTATTGTTTAGACTGGAAGAGGAATAATGCAAAATCTTTTTTATTATAGTTATATAATAATAAAAAATGAAATTTCAAATAATAGATACAATTTCATTTTTCCGATTCGAATATTTTTAAAGTAATACAAATATACGAATAAATTTACTACAATTCACATGCATTCCTCATCAGCAGAAAGGGAAAAAAAGAAAAATTTTGTATATTGAAAAGCCTACTTTTAATGGACGTAAGTTTTATATACCAAGGAGCTACTTGAGTTACGTGATGTAATCTGATCAAGACCGCTTCTAGAAAAGTTTTGTTTTATCCCAAGGAGGAAAAAAATATAAAAAAAGCACCCAGTATATAGGGTTCTTAGAGACAAAAGTGCAAAAAAGAAACAGCGGCAGAAAGTAAAAAAAGGCCTATAGGAAATGGTCGTTACCAATATCTAAGGACATCCATTTCCGAAAAATCGATGAGCGAGATTTTCCGGACGTCTGTAATCCCCACCACCCTGTGACGAACCAACTGGATTAGGTTGGTATACGTTCTCTGTTTATGCTGAGAGGGTTATATAAATACCATTTCGAGCTTGTTTATAGTTCGCAACAACTATCATACTAATATTTAATTGTTTCAGAGTGTTGCAAGATACTAGGAATACATCAGTCAATTCGTTTAAGTAAATCTACAACTCACAAGTTTCAGAATAATCATTCATAGTCACCCGATTTTACTGACAAACATCTTCCACATTGGTGAAAAACAATCCCAAATCTAATTTAGTTAGAGCTATTAACGTAAATGATCTTTATCCATATTCCTTGCTTGAGATTTTAGGAAACCAATTCACATTTTTCAGTCATTTTTGTGAGTGCGTCTATGGTGTAATTTTACAGCCATTAAAATGAGCTTATATAAAATGCTCTTTCCATTATCCAATTCCTGACTCCTATTAAGGAAACCGATTTTCATTTAATTCTCGAAAATAATTATAATAACTGGGTTTCTGTTTGTGTCAACATAAATAATATTGAAACAATTGTTTTTTATTAAAAAAATCTGAAATTTCTTTTAACTAATTGAGAAAAATTTAAAAATTGAATTTCTTGAATTTAAAAAATTGGAATTTTTTTTCCGTTAGTATAAACATTTTATACGAGGTTGGAAATTTGTGGTTGGTTGAGTTTTAAATCTTTTTTGAAATGTTTTTTGAAAATAACGAAATTTTGAACGAATTGTTTTTTTTTTTTTAATTTTGAGAAAAATCCTAATCTTTCTTCGATATATTAAATCATGTTTTATAATTGCTTCAATACATAAATAAATAAAATATGAACTGGGCACTGGCCGGATCTGTCAGTACCAAAACTTGAAAGAAGTGTCGGATTAACAATGCACGAATTATTGTATAATGAACATAATATTTACATATAGCTCAATAAAAAGAGGGGTGGGTAAGGAATTAAACGTATTCCCAAAACCTGAGCAAGTTTAAAAATTCAAAATACATCTAATGAACAAAAAAATAAACAAATTTAGTATTCCATCAAAAGGAAAGAACAAAATGCCATTAAAATGCATCGAAGTAACATTCAAAAACTACGGAACGCAGATGGAGTAAATAAAAATAAACCTAGTACATTTACGTGTAAAAATCTTTCGTGAAAAAAGACATTAATTAAGTAAAAACACAAAAATAAATGAGATATAAAACAAACAATGGCATCGTATTTTGCGAAGATTCCCTCTGGATTTTCCGAAGCACCAATATCGTTCCTTTTCTCCGCAGCAATTGGACAAGGATCTTCGGAAGATTTATGGTCTGGCTGTGACTTATAAGCAATAGCTAAGAATATCCAAACGCCCGTCGCACGATCGTAAGAAATGTATTTTTAACTTCTTACTTCAATAAACACGATAGAAAAGAAGCTCCCGTAGGCGTATATATATACATATACCCTGGGATGGAGAGAGAATTTCCGTAAACATATTTCGAAATGGTTTTTCTTAGTGAAAATCCAATTTTATGTTAATAATTTTTAGATTATTTTGCTCACAAAATTTTAAAACTATAAACCTACATTACATTAATCTTTAGATAAATATTTTCCTTCAGTCTGAAAGAAGAAAAAAAAAAAAAAACCAATGACACACACAAACTGAACATTTTCCATTTGCAAAACAACTAAAAATCTGTGAAAAAACAGCGCTTTGCGTCACAGTATATTTTTATAATTAATTATTATAGAAAACAAAATTATTTTAGACAGGAGTTCTTTGAAATTTCTTAGACCAAATTTTATTACTTTCAATTTTCACAATTCATTTTCCCATAGCAGGATGGAACAAAGAAATTAAAGATGAAACTCTTTATTGATGTGAAAGAATTGAAATAAATGAATAAAAAAGAAACTTGCCCTGTGTGAAAGAGCCGACCATTTAAATAAAAACGTTATTCGTAACAAGTAAACCGAAACCTTTAAAGCCAGTGTAAGATCTACGCAAACTGATTCTAGTGCTTTACTTAGCAAACTTTCCCATTACTCGATCTGTTTTAACATCAAGCAGATGTTATTTTGACAGAAGATTCTTCAAGTGGCCTTTTTTAAGCGGAGAAAATTATGCGAGACTCACTCTTTTGCTGACAGCATGATGTGAGAATCTCTAAGTCACAAGAGGGTTCAGTTTTCTTCATCGCACTTCATGAATCAATTACATCAGTAAGGACTTTCGGAATATTTGAGTTTAGAAAAAGTAACTATTGCTGCTGCGTTTTAAAAGAGGGAGTGTATTAAATTTCAAGAGAAGGGGAAAAAATGACAGGTCAGTTTCCTTAAAACTAATTTATATGGAAATTGTTAGGAATGGTGTCATTAACCAATTTTATCTTTATCAATAAAAAAGAAGAATGTGTGTATATTGGTATTTTACTCAACCTTTGTCCAAAAGCTACCAAATTTAACACAGATATACTTTAGAAAATAGAAATATGTGCATAGAAGCATATTAAAAATTTTTGATTAGAATTTTAACTAATTACGTACTTCTAAGTGGTATTTTACTATTTCAACTATAACTGGTGCAATAATATATCATAAACCTTATTTTTACATTATTTTAAAATCCTGAAAATTATCTTTTTAATAATACTATTTAAACCTCTTCACTCTCAAATTTATTTAACCTTTTAATTAGATAACATATTTGAGACATTAATTGTTATTTCTATCCCTATAGAAACATAAATTCTTAGAGATATTGAAGCTTTATCAAATGATTTTTTCATTTTAAATGATGTAATATTTTCACTTCAGATTTAAGTATTAAAGTCAAAAGTTTGATGCACGTGTCAGATACAAGACAAAGATTTGTTGTCAGATATAATGACATTTTTTTTTTGTTCCCTAATTTTCAAAAACGAATTTTATTGATACATAAAATATTTAATCGCATTATTTTCTCTCATTGTTATCAACAAAAGCAGAAAGATTTAGATTAATTTTCGTACAGTCTAGGGGGAATCGAGAAAGTAAAGTAAAGTTTTGGTGGAGTGAAAAATTTCGTGTTATAGTGCCACGAAAGTTAAATGAATTGGACAGCAAAATTTTTCAATACCAATGCGATGGCATGGGAAGTAACTCTATTAGGATGATTCTATTTAAATAATATAGGGTATTAGGATTAAAGCAATTAAAATAACAGTACTTTAAAGTCTTGTTATAATTTAATGTTTAAAATTTCTCCTAGGTTAAACATGAATACGGAACTTAATATTCCATTTACAAATTGAGTAAAATATCCTATTTACTAATGTCAGACGATAAAGTGTAAGATATCTCTGGTCTTTTACTGTAGAAAAGAATCTCAAGTACTTTTGAAAGCTTTCTAATTGCCGAGAAAACAAGATTGTACATTTTTTCATAAATTCCTTAGGAAAACATTTATGCTTTTCAATAAACCAAATCTAAAAAAATCTGTAAAATTAATTTCAACTATTAAAAAATTACATTCTTAGAGTTCTAAGGTCTTGCTGAGATGTAAGCATTTAATCTAATAATGAGTTAAATGTTAGGATAAATATGATATTTATTTAAATATATCCTTTTAATCGACTCAACTAAAACAGATATTTTTTCCCTTATTGAAAAAAAGTCATCTTATCTGAAGATGCAATTCAAAACTTTTCCCATAACTCCTGCACATTATTTTGTGCGATTAGTTTTAACAGAATACTCTAAATCAGTGCTCCGCAACCGGTGTGCCGCGGCACACTGGTGTGTCATGAGCCAGATACAGGTGTGCCGCGGTCAAATACATTGTATTTCACATTTTACAATTTTTCATCATGTATTTAATACACAATGACAATTTTTTTCATGATAATGTCTATTTTTCTAAATATACTATAGAATAATTATTATAAATAAACAATTATTCAATGGTCCTCTGGTGAGAACAGTTGAAAACTGCATAGTGTGTTGTGTAAACACCAAGACCCACCAAATTAATCATAGATAAAGCAAAATGACCGTTATGCGCGTCGTTGAAGACTCATGCGCATATTTTATTTGCATTTGCGCGTGGTACATCACGTTCACTCGTATGTCATTGTTGTCACTATTTTACAACACGTTTTTACCACTAACGATAATTATTATTAATTATTTTACTGAATTATGTATGGTTAACGTTCTTCGTATAAAAATTTTTAAGTTTTATATCCTTTAAATAGGTATCACATTAATAATTATTATGATTGCGTAGGAATAAATATGTTATGGTTTTATGTATGTATACTTTTCAAATAAAAATCAAACATTTATTGTAAAATTTGTGTATCAATACCTATATACTTTAACTTTTGTTATGCCACAGGAATTTAGAAAGAAATAAGGTGCGTCGTAGGTGAGAAAAGGTCGCGGAGCACTGCTCTAAATAAAGAAAACCGTGGGGGAAAAAAACAAATCTGATTTGAAATCTTTTAGGAATTTAGAGATAAACTAAGCAAACAAATAAATGACAAAATTTATTTTAAAAAAGGGGATGAGACCTATTGCTTTCCAATATCAACCGATTCAAAGCCTAAAGAAAAATTAAATGTAAATTAAAAATTTTAAATTAAAACTTATGAAACCAATTGTGATTCGAAGCAATCATGCTTCCAAAACGATACTGGAAATATTTCCTATCCATCAATTCAAGTGATGAAAGCAGCTACTTCGGGAAAGTTTGAAATTATTATACCTAAGTTCCTTTTAGACATTGAAATACGGCATAACATCTTACTTTAGTTCATTGCTCCTTAAATTGCCAATATTACCACAAGGTAAATGTCTGCTTTGGAGAAATGGGAAGGCAAAAAAATTAATAAAAAAAGTATAAATAAATATAAGGTAGGAGCAAACAGGGGGCGTGAGAGGAAGAAACGTCTCCATTGCCTGTCAGCTTCGCTCCCTCTCTCTCGTCCCCTATTGGACAATCCAATCTCATTACCAACACAGATCTCTGGCTTTTTTTTCCACCCGAAAAAAAGAGAGAGGGATGAATGTTGGAAAGAAAAAGGGGGTGTGCAAATATTTAAATCATTTGGGAGATAATTCTCCGGGTTGATTTGTTTGCATCGTCAATCAAGGAGAGGAGCATCCTCCACAAAGAATATCGTTTTTGACCTATTTAAACTTCAGTAGCTCATCTACCATAACATTATATTTTTTATAAATAATAATGGTCGAAAACAGGGGAGGCGTATAGTAAGTATTGAAAAAAACTTTCTTTCTTCGCATTTTAATTTCAAAGGTTTATTTAGTTGGAAATTTCATTTATATAACTAATATTAACAACGTTTTTAGTAGTGCCAGCTAAGATTTTTAAAAAATATCTTACTTTTTAAATAGCCTTCTTGGGTATGATAAAGAAAGTAAATACATCTAGCTACTGTATATTCAGAGTTGCCTGAAACGAAATTTATCACTAACATCCGATCATTTCATATTTTCTTTTTAAAATATCAGAGCTAACCTGCTAATTTACTTTTTTCAATATTATCTAAATATTGAAGATAGAATTTTAATAACTAATCTATGTCAACTTATTTAATTAAAACGGAAAACAATTAAGAGAAAAATTAGAAGAAATAAATTATTCGCTTTTAGCTCTTCATGCTTTTGTCTAAATTCTTTAATTTACTAACCGACCAAATCACTAGACAGAATTTTCTGTCTCCTAAATTCCGCATGTCGCTCCATTCATTTTATTTATTGAAAGGTACTGCTATCTTTTAACTAGCAAACTTAAGAAATAAACTTATAACTTTAATTTACGATTATCGTGATCACAAAAACAAAAATTTCTGAATAGTACAACTAAAAAAAATTTATAAATGGATATATTTTTCATACTTCGCAAAAATATATGCTACCGTGAACATATTGAAACATTCTGTTTTTCGCAGTAAACTTCCAATTGATTGTAACAATATCAGTAGAGTCAATGAGCTTTTTCTGTTGAGATAATAAAAAATTGATGAATCATGGTTGGGGGTAGGTAAAATGAAGAGATAAAGCAAGTTGTATACGACCCCTAAGTCTGAGGGAGTACGGAAAAGATAGGAAAGCAAGCGTGCATTACAGTGATTGGAAGCGCATTAGAGCACGTTTTAAAAAGGAAAAGCATCCTGAAAGATTTATACCTCTAAACACAAAGAGAAGCGAGTGAGGGGTTAGGATACAGAGTGGGGGAGAGAAAGAAAAGCCAAGGCCTAGGCTTTCTGTTTATCAAAGAGCTTGCTCCAGGGTTGCAGGGGGGGAGGGAAAATTCGAAGGGGACGAATTACAGGGGGTAGTCAAATAAGGGAAAGAAATAGGAAACGGGCGAAATGATTACGTAACTTGCACTTATTTCGTTTTAGGGAGTTTCCTGAATTTTGTGAGAATTGGCGGACTGCACAGAAAAAGGAAAGAAGAAAATTGCGTAAAAAATTTACTTGATCGCCTCTGAAAGTAGAGTGGTAGAAAGTTTGAAGCTTTTTTTTTTCCTATCCTTCCCTTTCGAACAAGAGTGAAGTTTCAAAGGAAGGAGAGAGGACATCAGACATGAATTTTATGGCTTGGCTATTTCAGTAACCCTCACCAATTTTTCGCAACTGGATTCAGACTGTATTATTCAGCTCTTTTCCTGTATATATATATATTAGAATATAAAAAATAGAGGAAAAAACTTCTGTTATCCGTTTTGTTATTCAAGATTTTTACAATACTTTTTCTTGTTTTATATAAAGTATTTTAAATTACTTTGATTTATTTAATGAATTAATATTTGAAAAAAAAAACGATATTAACATCAAGTACCATCCACTACATGTTTTAAAAAATGAAACAGTATTATATTAATAAATATTTTATTACCGCTTGAAAATCTGAAATATATGTATAGGGAGAGCGAACAAACAGTAGAAACTGAAACACAGATAGAAATTCGTGTGACATTAAAAACCTTTTCTATTAGAGAAAATCAATTAAAAAATATATAATCCACCAAAACAAAAATTGATTTGGAATTTCCTGGCAATAAATTTTCCCTCAAAACCTCCCGAACATTCTGAAAAGATAGATTTCCGTGAGTGCTTTTGAAAAAAAAAAGAGGTTCATATATTTAGTTAGAAAATTTTGCTAAATATAACTGTTTACACAGTATGGAATCAGCACAGGTTGGGAATTCTGCAGAGTAACAAGAAACTCCAAAGATCAATTAAATTAAAAAAAAAAAAAAAACTCTTCATAAAACTGTTGTAAACTAGCTTCAAAAGTTTGCTAATAAAAAGAAAATTGCCTTTTTAAAATTTTATAGAACTTAGCTTCTTTGCTACTAATTAATAAGCAAGAAATAAGGCATGCACTTTTCTTAGAACTTATAAAAGAATGAATACCCTTGAACTAAGTTCTAACAAACGAAAACAATTTTACTTTATTCTTGTTTTTCTTTACAGACGGAATAGAATTCGTAGATCTATCTTTTCCGATGCGTCATTGATAGAATTGTCAGCTAATTTCAAGGGCAAATCCCTTTTACAAAAACGCTATTTTTGCATAATAATTTAGTTAATAAATAGCTTTATGTCTTTTATAATACTTCGAAAGTTTCATCTGGCAGCAATCGAAGTATAGATATTCCTCGTTTTGTCTGAATAAAATTTTTTAATTGATATTTAAAGAAAAATTAGAAATCCGTTAATTCTAAATTACATATCCTAAAATTTTTGACATAAATATATTTTCAATTTTCTGTTCTTTTCACGACTTTACCATTGCAACAGAAAATGAGTTGCAGTGGTAAAGTCGTGATTATTGTACTTAAGAATCGATGGATTGCCAACTATATTATATAAGTTATTTGAAAACTTTGGAATTCAGCTTAACTCTTCTGGCGAATATATATTCATGATTACGGCAAAGCGGAATTTTATAAGGACAACTATTTTGTCAGTAAATTATATTTAAAGATTCTTCAAAATAAACGAAAATTAAACTCATTTCATTAAAATATACTGAACAACTATTATAAGAGAATTTTCTGCTTATTACTAAATTGTTGCTTAGTTTGATAAAGTGCTTATTTTGCAACTGAATTTCATTTCATTCAACATTTCACTTCATTATTTGTTTTAAATTTTAGGAACATAGTTAAATTCTTTTGGTGGAAATACATTATATGGGCTACCAATTATGCAGTGTCCAATATTCCAGAGAAAATCCACTCATTTCACTAAAATCTACCTAACAGTTACTAAGAGAATTTTCTGTTTATAACTAAATTAATGCTTAATTTGATAAAGTATTTTTAATTTCGGAGTCTTGACAATAGTAGGAAGTAATGGAAGAGATATTAATTCTACACTGCACCAATAGGTGTAGAACAGTAGGGGTGAGGAAAAGAGTCTCTTAAAGTGAAAAAAAAATACTATTTGGAACTATGTCACACAGTGGCTTTCTTTTAGAATAAACACAGAAAAATAAATCTTAGGGTGGTGGTGGAGGGGGAGGGGACCCAAAAAGAAACCAAGGGGGAAAAAAAGAGAACTAGAACATTAAAGAGAAAATGGAATAGAAAAAAGAAAAATTACATTAGACTGGAAAAAATCTAGCAAAAACATAAAAATGAAACTAATAATCAATGAGTGAAATTGCAAAAAACAGAGGAAATAAAAACATATATTTTGGAAAAGACTTCTCTTTCTCATATGTAAACTAACACGTCTCGCTCTTTAAACAATGATTGAAATTTTTAAAAAAATTAAAAATACTTAAAGAAATTTATGTAACTACATTCTAAAAATCAATAAACAAAAGGAAGTCAGCAAGAACATCTGAAATTTGAGAATGTTGTACTATTTCCGTTAAATTTTTAAGAGTAAAAGATAGGAGCCGCTGCATGCGGCTCTTTTAACTTAAAAGCCAGGGGACAGGAACTTTTTCGTCACCTTAATGAATAACGGTCGGAAAAGTTCTATCGTCAGTGTGTTTGGCTCGTATTACAGCGAGCCTTTTCTAGCAAGTTGCTGAAGATTAATTGAAAGAGTTGTATTTGAAGCGGAAAGGAAGTACGGATGTCTTGGAAAAGAAACAGATGGAAACATGCTTCCCTCAGCATAACAGAATATGAATGAGTTAAAGGAATACTGATTTCGAAATCGAATAAATGTATGATTCTTTTAGCTCGTTTTTAATTGGTTTATAAAAAGGGGAAGTAATAAGTACAGAATTAATTGTAGCATAAAATTAACTGATGATAATTAGGAAAATTTTGAACTAATCACTAAAAAACTAATACCAGTAATAAAAACACCAATACCAGTAAAAAAATTAGGTTTCTTTACTCAGAAAGTATCTTCATTAATATACTCCATTCTAAAAAATTTTTTCAAAATATTCATTTAAAATACAAAGATATGCTGTGATCATTATTTGTAGAATTTGGAACATGGCTTAGAAACAGTAAGGATTATAATAATGACTCTACGAAATATTTCAGTCGCAAATCAGACAATTCATATTGCAACAATTTAAAAGTATTCAATAGAAATATGTTTTAGAACAAAAAGGGCGTTGCTTGATTATTCTTAGATAAAAAATGTTCATTAGTTTTTCATTTAGGTATCATTAGTTAGAAAATCTTGGGGTAGGGGAACTAAAACACTCCTCACATGTTTTAAAGTAAGTAGCAAAATTTTCGTAATACACTAAGTAAGAAAGTTTATTCAGTTACAGTTTGCTATAATTATTAATTCAAGTAGTATAAAGATGAATATGAAGAATTATTTTTGTCGTTCTTTAAAGTTACTCAATTTAGATCACAGACAACTGCGAAATCGGATTGCTTAATTCAATGTGACTATTATCTTGAAATAGAGAAATAAACCAGAAATTATATAGAATTATCATTACTGGTTGTTGGGCAAGCCAAAATAGATTTTAAAAAACAACAAGAAATGGACATTAAAGACATCAAACATTTTTTTTTTAAAACCAAACACCGAGGCTAAGTAGTGATCTATCACATAAACGCAAACCAAGGAATAGAAAATTATATAGCACACAAAATGCCAGGCTTAGATTTAATTGTTAACTTAAAAAAAAAAAAAAATTTCTTTAAACGGGCTAATAGAAAGTGATAGCCTAATTTGGGAAGCCAGTTTTCTGAATTGGATTAATGACGCAATTTAATAGGCTTTTTTAAAATTTTGAATTTTTTTTTTTTTATTAAAAAAGTTTTAAAGAGGCCAAATAGATTTTAAAATATTCTATTACTTTATCTCTATTGGTACTATCTCCACATTACTACATATTAAAAACAATTTTTAAAGCAACTCAAAGTTGGTATTTTTTTATATTTGCTGTAATTAGATGCATTAAAAAAATAAAATTGAATCGAAGAAAAATTAGATTTTGAAAGTTTTACAATATTTTTTGAAGGCGTGCAAGATTTTATTTTTAACAGAGATATTTATACACTCTGAATAAGAAACACAAATTTTCTATTCTCGTTGATACACCAACAACATAATTACTAAGTTATACTAACTAGTCTCGAAATTTATAAAGTTCCATCATGACGATAAATACAATTCGAAAGATGTTATCGTCAATTGATCATGTATATATCTCTACAACTTGCAACTTTTAATCTCAAACTTTAAAAAATATTTTATCTAAATTAGTTTCATTTAAAATAATTTGGATTGAAACAATCGATTTCAAACATATTATACTCAAAACGCGTGTTTCTCAAATTATGCACTGGGTCTCGAAGGTGATGCATAAATAGATATCGCGTAATATTGAATAAATTTAAATCAGATAAGAATATCAAAAAAATTATAATTCCAGCATTTCTTAACTACTTTTTATTTGCCCTAAGTTGGTTTGTTGACTGTAATGGTCAGTAAATCAGTGTCGATAGTAAATTAACATTTAAAAGGAAATGAGAAACTTGCATCCATTCTAATCCGAAGATTTGAGAAATCCTTCAATGTTTAACAAGAAAATCCATCCCAGTGATTATTATATTCATTAAATTATGTTAAATAATTTTAAGAGCTCAAAATGAGTTTTAATTATTTTAACTAAACAATTCTGTACAAAAATTACTTCATTACAAAGCAACGCTAAACGCCACAGAAAAATTTAGTTCAGCAAAATCTGCAAAGAGAAAAAGCTCACAAACAACCGATCTAGTGAATTTTAAATGCACTAAGTTAAAAAAAAAAGGATATTCGTTTCAGTAAATCAAATTTTAATGGAACATGCAAGAGGGGGGGGGGGAGAAGAGAGTATCTTTAAGTGAGATGTTTCATAACATTTTCAACGTGTCTTCAGAGCATCTAACTTCCTTAATATTATTTCCCTAAAATAATTATAAAAACAGCGAAATGACTTTGTACTTTGATGATGATTATAAAATTATCGTTTTCTCTCATCTTTTATTTACTTATCGCTCCTCTTCTTCGCTTCTCCTCCCTCCTCCACTGTTATTTGAGTTGACCTGAAAATAAAAGACACGTGCCATGAGAGTTCCAAAAACCATTTTTATTTAACTCGTTCGCTTCCCCCTTTCCTCTACAGGAAAAATTCGAACTCAAATTGAAACTACCGGAGCAGCACTTAGAACTAGGGGAAAGGGTAAGAAGAAGGGAAAAAAAAAAGTTATTTCGCACCAGTAGCTTCCTCTAGAGGATTTAAAATTTAAAACAAATTTCAGGAGGGAAATTTTGCAAAACATAAATCTCATCTTTAGCAGTCCGATTCTAAATAGCAAATAAAATAAAATAAAAACAACACAAAGTGGAGGGGAAAACAGAAAATAAAATAGAAGGAGGGAGAGTAGGAAAAAAAAAGGGGGCCTCAGTCTGTGCTGTTTATAACCAAAACGGGCTCCTCTCTCTCGGAGGGCTTTTCCTTCTCAGCTGAGTCGGGATTAATTCATGAGCTGCGGGGTTTTGGGATCCCTCCCTCCCTTTTGGTAAAGGGGAGGGCACGACGTGGGACCCACCCATAAATCAAGTTACTTGGCATGTTTGGATGTAATGTTCCCAGAGGACGGAAAAGGCGCTCTCTTCTGACGAATGGCCAAGATGCTCAGAAAAGGGAAGCCCAAGAAGAACGGGGATTGTTAGAAACAGAGAGAAGATCAACTGAGAACCGTTGGATAAGACTTAGTCATTCCGGGCACTTTTCTATTAATGGAAGAATACACGACAGAGCATTGGGTGAATTCCTAATCAACTAACGACCCAAGTCTCCAAGGAATGTCAGAGAAAAATAAAGAAAGTTTTTAAAAATAAGACAGAAAAACGTTAGAAAATAAATAAGTGGATTAATTTCTAACCGTCAACAAAAATCTCTAGAGGTTTTAAATAAAGATATATAAACGCCTTAGAGATGCAATCAAATAATTATACTGGAAGTTATAAAATAAATATTACACATAAAATAAAATAAAGTTTAAATTATCAATTGAGAGTGAATGAAATCATTCAGCTTTATTGTTTAAAATTTCGTAGATCGAAGGTAAGTTAGTCTAGGCATTATTTTGTGGGAAGAGAAGATTCAAGACTTCAAGGATAATATTCTTCTACAGGATTCAGAGCTTTTTAAAATATTATCATGAAAACAATGTTAACAACCTCCAGCAGAGTTCATAAAAGCTGCATGAGCGCATCTTAAAATGTATGATGTTTATTTTATTCTTATTACACTTTTACACTTATAATGAATCTCAATATAAAAAATTTAAAAATTCGATAACAGGAAGACCTTATAAAGCAATCAGTACAAATCAATAAACATAAAAGAAACCTTTTATCGCATTATTAAACAATGAATAATAAAAAATACCAACTTTTTAAAAATCCTCTGCTGTTACAATACAAAGATATTGACTTCAATATTTTGGCAACAGAAAACTATACAATGACACGAATTTAAATAAACATAATCCCAATATTCAATGTAATCCCTCAAAAAGAGCAATATGTCTTAAAAATAAAACGACAACCAAAAATTGTCCTCTTAACCTAATGCATATGGATACAGCTATAAATCTGAAGCAAACAGGTAAATTTTCTCTGATACAACTTAAAAAAAAATTAGCCTAATAACATTTTTTTAGTTGCACAATCCCAAAAGAAAATAATATAAATCATATTATCAAAGAAATATGTATATATTTTAATAACTCGAAATATCTGAATTAAATTGGGATAAGAGCGATTAGGTCATTCAAAATTAGATATAGTACAAATTAAGCTTAAAATAGATAAACAAAAAAAAGAGAAAAAATTAAATATTAATTAATTTATGAAGTGATGCTTAGCAAAACAAATTTAAGATAACTGTTAAGACGTACATTAAAAAAAAAGAGCCACTAACTAAATTACATATGAAAGTTTAATCGTGTTTTGCCTATCCCGGTTATGATATTTCTATCTCCAAAAATTTATGCAGAATTATAATTCTAACGTATTTGTATATTTTATTCTTTTTAAATACTTTAGTATTAATATATAGCATTTTATTGTTTTAAAATACTTGAATGAAGAAAAAAAAAGGGGGGGGGGAGAGGTTGGCAATACCTAACGTGGAATGAAACATGCAGATGTCTCAATTATTGAATTGGAGAAAATATGCCTGAAATGGATAACAAAAGAATTCTCTAATCAGTCTTTCGAGATGAAGCATTCCTTTGCTCTTTTAACTACCGTACAGCAATTTTCTTCGAAAATAATAGAAGATAGCCAGCTCTTCGTGAATTATCTTTTTTTTTTTTTATAAATTCAAAGGAACAAAACGGTTAGGAGGAAGTAAATGTGTGAAAAAGAAACAGGGGAGGCGCGAAAATATAACGGGAGATTTTTCGCTTCAGATATCCCCCATGTAATAGCTTGAAGCGTTAATATTATGGGGGATATCAAAAGAGGGGAGACGTGTCGTCTCTTAAAGTTGATTTTTCTCCCAGTCAACATTACTGACAAGAAGATGACACAAACGTACGGCGAGCAACACAGATGTCTTTCCCTTCTCCCCGGCTCCATATGAAACCCCCATTTCGGTTTTGTCCCTTTCAGCGCGGTAATCTATGATAGCTGTTAATGTGCTTTATGTACCCCGCCTCCATAAAGAGAACAATCAGTTTACAAGATGGCGGAGAGCGCAGTTTCGTGAAGCTACCACAGGAGGTCGCGACAATCGATTTCGGAGGACAATCTGCTTTGATCCCCACTCTTCCCTCCTCCCCGAAATTGAGGGGAAAAAATGCGAGGGAAAAAGAGAGGGAATTTTCCCTAACTAAACTAGGATGTTTTAGACGGAGCTGAAATGCGATTTTTTCCCCACGTGTGTTAGGGCCACGTGATCATTGACTAAGTAATTTTGATCCCGCTAATGACAGAAGAGAAAGAATGTTTTATGAAAAAAAGGACGCTTATCTAGTAAGTAAGTAATTATTAAATGCAACAGGTACAGAGACATGGTACAGCAAACAAGGTAATAATAATTTATAATAAAAGTAGCCACTGAAATTCAAGAATTGAGTAAATATATTGGAAAAGCGAATTTCTGTATTAGATAAATGTGGTAAATCCAAAATAAGATTTCAAAAACAATTTGAATCATAAATGAATGAAACGGAAATTATTCCTCATGAATATCTAGCTCATAAAATTACTAAAAGTGTAAAAATTACTTTTATTTCAAGGTTAATCAATTCCCTCTACGGTTTAAAACCATATATATATATATATATATATATATATATATATATATATATATATA
>JAPMOQ010057673.1:1301050-1338082 GCA_026543055.1 Argiope trifasciata | reverse complement strand
ATATATATATATATATATATATATATATATATATATATATATATATATATATATATATATTGGACTGGGGGGAGAGCCAGTTTCAATACATAGTTACAAATTTCACATGTGTAAAAAATATGTACAGAACAATTAACATAGAAAGTAAAAATTTTTAGAATAAACAGGTAGCCTTTTAGTACAAAATTAAGCACTACCATAAATGTATTTGATTTGTCGAAATATCATACATTCTCAATGTATTTTAAACTGATTCCTTTTAATTCTGAATGTATTATAGCTGTTACTGTCAGAAGTTAATGACTAACTTTAACCAACTCCCCGATGGCGATCATAAAACAACTGCTCAGCAGTCAATATCTTCGATTATTATTATTTTGAAATAGAATATGTTTAAACTTTTATCAGTTCTTAAAGCAACCGTTAAAAGTATGACTATTTGTAGTCGAAAAATCAAATGATTATCGTAAAGAGGAAAAGGGCAAAATACATCGAACACAATCGACACAGAAGGAACTGTGTCAACCGGCTGAACTTTTTTATATGTCCCCTGATGGTGAATGCAAGAGAAGGATAAAGATAGAGGTTATTGAGAGAAAGAAACTATCTTTGGGGTATTCACGGAAAGGGAGTAACGGGTAATTTAATCGCTAACTCATCATATGCATGCCTTGGCGGAGGAGGTGAATATTTTCTGCCCCTACAGACTATCTAGAAATTCTCACCTTGTCATTTCTGAGAAAAATGCGAAAATTCTTACGGATGCCAACACTTGAATTTTTACTTAATTTACTATACATTTTTTTAAAATTTAAGCTCTGAAACATTGGGTTTATTTTTGAAATAACAGAGAAATCATCACCTTTCTTATATTCCATTAACTCTACATTTTATTTAGGTCTTATTATATTATTTTCTATAACAATACTTAATTGATATTAAAATTATATTTTTATTCTAAAACTTAATTACTGCCATAACTAAAAGATGTATTCTTGAAATTCTTAGTCGAGCAAAGAATAAAAGAAAAATTTGCAGATCTGATGTATAGTAATGTCATTTATAGTAATGTCCCTACAGACCATGTTAAAAGTCAATATTTTAATTCAGGGGCAGGGGGAATAGCTATTCAAATCAAAGGTACAGAAAATGCGTTTTAATTAAATCGGTGATTCCACAAACCATTTTTCATTAAAATAACTCTGATAAGTTGATATGAAACTATTATAGTTTAACAAATTTGATATTTTTAAAAAATGGCTTCAAAATCAGTACAACTGCACAAAATGTACTACTATATTAGAAGTGACTTTTCAAGTTTATAATTTATGAAAGTAACTAGAATTAAAAAAAAAATCTTTTTAACACAAAGGGTTAAAAAGCTGATGTTCCTTTAAGTGAAAGAGTAAAAATAGTTATCCTTACGGATACATTTTAATTTAGTGAATGGATCCTTTCATAGCGCATCTTTCTTATTCAATGCAGACAACCTGCCCCAAGAGTGTTTTGTTGTTGTTTTTTAATGCCTTGTGGTTATAATCATACTTTTTTCTATTTGGACAAAATCAATATATACATATATATATATATTTAAAAAAACTAATACTAACATTAATACAGCATAACTTTTTACAACTGTTTCAACAACAAAAATTGAGTCGTTTCAGCTAATTTTGCTTAAACTACTACATTTTTTTTTCCCAAAGAAATATTCATTTCCGAATTTTAACGCCCCATAAAGTTTCAAATCATCTTTTTTTCCCAATATTATTTTTTAAATAATTGTTGAGTTAATTTTTAGGTAGAGGGCATAGAAAGAGAAATCCAAAACGTATAAGCAAATATCTTTTAGAAACAATTTAATTCCTAATTTCTGTCGACTTTGAAATACTAACTGTCGTTTACGGCTGATATAAAGAAAAATAATAATATTAATTAGAAAACGGTTGATTCCTAAAGATATTAACAAACGCATTTTTTGTATTCTAGATGTGATCCATATTTTCGATACGTTCAAAAGCAGAAAATTAAAACGCAATATAAATAATACAATCACAAGATAAAAACATAAAGAGTCTTCCGATAGGCGATGGCAATTATTTTGATATATATCTTCAGAACTGTCGTGAATCTAACTTGCCGAATGGACAGGTACTGTTATTTACTTCATGCAGAACGGACGAGCTGCATCTTTTAAATATATTCCGCGTAAGCTTATTGACCTAACCGGCTGAACAAGGTGCCTACCTCACAGAGGGGTGAGCAGCTGGCAATTGATTGGTGGTCACGTGAGCCTGGCCAATGCGTACTTGCGTGACTGGGAGAAGGGCTTCATAAATCTATGCAGCCCCCTTACCCGAAAGGAGCGCCTGTAGCCAATGAAATTATGGCTTGAGAACTCCTTTTGCCTGTTTAGGGGGATCGGACACAAAATGCCGAATTCTAAGCTCAAAAACAATAGCTGTGTCGTTAAAAAAATGTAATCCACAACAATGATGATATTTGCAATTGTAGAATAGTTTACTTTTATCCAACAGAAAATAAATAAAATAATTTCATTCAATTGTATGGAAGGAGTAATGAGCTGTTATATTTTATGATAATTTCTTTATATAAGATGGAAAAAACAGAATATATAATATTTTAATACTTGCCTTTACCCAGAAAAAAAAATTAGGTAATAAAATGAGTAGTATATTTCGCAACAATGAAAAAAATTAAATTACCAAGCTAAAAATTAATAAAGTAGTTTTTTATCCAATAAAAAAGAGAAAAATTCATTCATTTAAAATAAAGAATTGAAATTCGATCGGTATTCTGACAGAAAAATTAATAATGAAATAAAATGTACCATATGTTATGCGTTTTGTACTAGCAATTATAAACAGTTGATACAATTTTAGATATTTTCAATTTCAAAGTAAATCAGGGAAATTGAAAACGAATGAATACCCTTCATAAAGTTATTTAATACTAGTCCATATAGTTACGACATGAAACGAATTAAAATCAATCACACGAAGATGTTAAATATTATTTTTAAATTAATAGCTTATTTATCGTTGTTATTGCTGTTTTATTTTTCTTAGTATATATTCACCCGGTAATGGACAAATATAGGTATCAATTTATCAGCAAGCAGAATAAATGATACGATTATTTAATTCTTATTTGAAAAAAAAGCTTTACAAAAAACTATACAAGTCTTTTCGAATTTCAATGTTTACAAAGATAATACTGCAATTAAAGCGTATTCGACAAACCGCTCGTCTGACGGCAAGAAATTGAGTCGGAAAATTCTAATGTCCAGACAAGTGAACGCCCCCGGGGTTTCCAAAGGAACAAAGCCAGTCTTTTCAAACCCCCTTGGTAGAACCTTTGTCGTGATTTGTAAGGACCTATTTATCTTTTTCGGAGAATTAAGACCGGCAATTAATGAGAAAATAAATTACGGAATGAATCAAAGTGACAAGTTGTCCAAGCACCCTATGGCCTAAGGAAAAGTATAGGGTGATCGAGATAATCATTTCCGAAGCAGAGAAAAGTTTATTCGCTCTACGAGTTAAATTAATGATTGGATTTCAGTTAAACAAATCGCACAGTCACTGCAGTTTTACTCTTGCCCGCGATATTTATTGGGAAATTTATAATTGTTTCGGAATTCAGATGAGAATTCTTGAAACGCAGGCAATGGAAAAATTTATAGCGTTTGAAAATGGTAACGAATTAGATAAAAGTATTAGCAGCACAACGAAGAACAATTATCGGTTAAAAATTAGCTGAGAGATACGAATTGAATTAAACCGATTGGAATTAATTACTTCTGGTCTCATGGTCTTTTCAATGCAGATATATATTTTTGTATACATTTCTTTCCGATTAATGTATTTCAAAGTTCGGATACCAGATTAAATTAGAAAATCTCACATATATTTTGGTTAATGTTAAAAGACTTTTATTTGAATACTCAAGAAAACTTACGCGCCATTAAAAGACTAAGTCACAAGTTTAGAAAACTACTAGGATTGAAATTATGATAGCAATTTTAATGTCTGTATCACTTATCTCATAACTTATCTAAGTCACCTTTATGGATTTTAAAAAATGCATCTCATTTTTAAACCAAAATAATGTTTGGCAACCCTTAAAGCTTATTCTTATATAAACATACGACAAGTAAACCAGTCACTTTTTGCTAATTTTTAATTTATATAAAATTCAACAGCTTACTTCAATATAAAAATGAAATAGAATTCTGCGATGTCAATATTTTTGATTGACCACCCAGAATCCGGAGCAGTTGTTCAAGAAGTTAATAAGAAGAATTTAAACAATATAACCATATAAAATGTTGGCAAATATTGTTAAAAAAATTATCCAAAAAGAAACATGAAGTTTAGAAATTTATCAGCACAGATGAAGAAGAAAAAAAAAATCGAACATATAAATATCTAATAAAGTCAATTCACTGGAGTCATCACAATCGTTTCTTTTTTATAACGTTTAATTTTTGAACATTAAAGCACTTCTAGTTTAACAAATGAGACACTCTGTTCATCATTTCTCCCAAAGCTTAGTAAGTCTACTGAATTATCAAAAATTAAGGAAATTCCCATTCTTAATACATAAAAGCTGCGACTTAGTTTCAAACTTTACCATTTCTCCACAATCCGCGTCCTTTCGAATAATTGAAGACTTCAAATGAAGTACTATTTGATTTAAACATTTCCTAAAAAATATCACCACATCTTTAAAGATTTTAAATCACTACAACTAAATAAAATTTAAAGTAAAATATATAAAGTCAATAAACAGGATATCCAGGATTTAATTTTTGTACCTAGGATACGGTAATAAAACATTTAAAAGGAACTGGCCAAAAATATACCTGCATTTTGTAATGCCAAGTGTTTGTTATATGTTGGCGAATGATATAAAGATAAATAACAATGCCCATCTTATTTATGCGCTATTTTTCCCCCATCTGAATATGCAACAGCTATTAGATGAACACATAAGATTTTTTTAAAGCTTTTCCGCATTTAAGTATAGTTTCTGAAAAACTATTTTGAACTGACGACAATAAAACTTCACCAAGAAAGAATGTACATTCTTAAACTCCCAACACAGAAATCCATCATTCACTATAGTAAAAGCTCATCCCTACACCAGACTATTATCTATCGAAATACAAGAAATATCAATTTTCTAAAAGCAGGAAAGGAAATATATTTTTGACAACTTTAAAAAAATAAACAAGCAACATGAATGATTGAAGAATATGCTATATAATAGTAATATATAAATGTAATAAAATCTTGTAAAACATACACAATAAAAGAAATATATATATTCTTAGACAATTAGGGATAGAAATCTCATTTTCTCTATTTACAATTTATGTTTGGAAATAGCATCTTATCATGTATTAAGATAAAAGAAAATTGATAACTGCCAAAAAAAAGGAATTATACCTTTTTTGCATATATATATATATATATATATATACACACACACACACACACACACATATATATATATATATATATATATATATATATCAGATATCTACAGTGCTCACCTGACACAGCAGAATATGGAAATTAGTATCTATAGAGCTCTGCAATTAGATGCCACCAGATTTACTATTCTACATCATCTCTTATTTATATAATCGAGACCTGTCAAAGACAAAAGGTCAAGACAATGTTAAAATATAAATGTAAGATAAATGCTGGTTAGAAAATACACCAGCGATTATTCTTATAGGCATACTGTAGAGGGAATTTCGAAATTATTACTGAAATTAAACTAAAACAAAAACAAAACGATTGGACGTATAACATCAGTCTTAACAAGCGCATCCTATTAACCACCAATTAACCACTAACAAACAAGAAAAATGATAATTTATGTAATGAAAGCTCAATAAGATAAAGTTCCAAAAAAGGAAAAAAAAATTAAAATTTGAATTTTTAGACTATAAATATTAGCTCTTTCGTCAAATATTAATAAAATTCCAAATAAGACTGAAAAAAAAAGCCTTAAACCAATTTATTATTAGATAAATAATTTATTCATTTCGCACATTTATAAAGCAACTTTCTAGACAATATCGATTTAAAATCTTTCAACTCAAAATTAACAAAAGACTATTTAATTTAAAAGATTGCTATTTCGAAGCATATCCATTCATTCTATAAAACAAATCAACATTAAAGAAGAGCTCGAGAATCATTTATCCAATCTCATATTACGAATAACTCATAACAAATACGAGGAATGATCCATTCAGTGTAATAATGCAAAATATCACAGTTGAAATGCTTCACAATAAGGCAGACATAAGGCTATGCTTTAATTTCAACTTCTCAAGTGAACTAAATACTTAAAGCGTATTATAAACACAAAATCACTCTTTCAACTCCATTTTGAAGCTGATGATTAGTTTTCAATGAAGTAAGAAAGCAACTCTGAACAAACTAGACTCCAACAATTTTCCTTAAGTGAAGTGAATTTAATTAAGTCACTTAAGTGCGAAATCGCTCCTAGATTAAACCTAATCTCTAAAAGTGGACATTAGGAATAAGTTGGCTAACATTAAGGCAATAAAACTTCTGCTCAAGCACAGTCCTAATGGCTTAAATAACTTTGTCTGACCTGCGATTTCATAGTCAAATAAACACATTTAGCTGTAGAAATAGCTTTCTAAAGTTTACAGACTTGAAACATTTTTCACTAAATGGGATTTCTTGTCAATTAAAGAGTTTGGAAATATCACTTAACGAAGTGACAAGAAGAAGTTGAAGGAAATGAAAATGAGAATTGAAAGACAATTAGAATTCCAACTTTAGGCGCAATTTTTTTTAAATATTCTGATATCGGAATATTTGATAGCCCTTAAATCAAGTGTAATTTATATTTCATTTTCTTGTACGCTCTCAATTGATGAAGACATCATGGTTTTATGAATGAGAAAACACGGGCAAACCAATAATAGTAAAAATTTAGATCAAACTAAAAATGGGGAGACTGTAAACGAGTTACTGAAGAATTAGCATGCACAAAAGTATTTTTAGCACTAGTAATCATTAAGTAATAGACCCGAATAAAGTATATCTGAACATAAATGCCAAACTCTATCCTATATTAGTGCCTAATATGCTAACAACAATAAAACTTGAAATCTTCTTAATGGCGATAAATGCGAGCTTCCTTAAAAGGAAGGAGAGACAAAATTAGTTGCATGTGACTGTATGCTTACTGAGATAAAAAATTTACTAATTCATCAATGAAAGTTTGAATCTGTCCTACGTATTTTTCAATCACTTTCCTGCTTTGAAATTTAAGGGGTCCTTTAACTTTGAGACCTGCTGAAAAGAAATCAAATCGATTCATATTAAATAAAACTAATTCATGTTCAATCACATGACGGACCTTTACAAAATTAAACTTTATTCCATGCCTTTGTAACCACAAAAACTTAATTGACTATCTAAATAATTCCGAGAGGGACGGAGAAAAAAGTTTTTTTTTCCTTCCAAAATTAAAAGAATTTTAATCGAAAGTTTTTTTAAAAACAGAAAATATCCCAAGCAAAACAAACAATAAAATGATTTAAAATTACAACCAAGCCACACTAACGTAACCTTATAGCTCATCAATTAAAAAGCGAGGTCCGTAATAAATAAATAAAAGAAGGAAATAAAATTGCATGTAAAAACCAGCAAGCAGAATTAGGCGCAGAATCGAGAACAGAAAAATATTTCCATCGCTTCAGCTTGGGTTTTTAATGGTTTCTAACCTAGAAAGTTCCGAAAAATAAGAAGAGGGTGAGTCAATCTTTCCAGCTAGTAAAGTGTTTTTGATAATGAACTATCCAGTTGCAAATAAAAGTCTACGTTTCATAGGTTCGGAAGAGAAATAAATGGCGGAAGGAACGCTTCATGCTACATAGATCTCGAGTCCCTTATTTTACTCCCTGCATGCTTGGGAGGATGGAGATTAAAACACAGGATGATGCGCTCATCGATGTTCAAGGGGTTTTCCACAAAATTACGAACTCTTTTAGCCGAGATTAGAAGTAGGAATTTTCTCCACAAATTAGATGAAATTGCCTTAAACTGATTATTTTTAAAATAAACTCTGAATCTGAATTTTCACTAAATCAGCAGAAATAAAATTTTAATGTAGCTAATCTAAAAATATATATGTGTTTAATAATTTTAAATCAACATAATGTTTTTATGCCCGTTACATAACTCAAGCAAATACCTATATGCGTAAAGGAAAAATTAAAATTTACACCAAATTTAGGTGCTGCTTAAGATAAGCCAGAGAATGGTAGTGAAATAGTTTTATGATCAACAATGTGGTGGTAAGTTCTCGGCTTCGAGATCAGCGGAAGACAAATTCAAGACTCGATTCTACCTCAAATCCGCCGTGTATGTAAGTCTAGTATAAGGTTAAAGTTACCTTGTCGTCATCTGACCATGGTTCAAAATTACGAGGTCCGTCCCAAAATAGCCCTCGTGTTGCTTTAAAACGGGACGTTAATATAACTAAACTAAACTAAAGTTACTTTGTGATTCAAACATCCTCAAGTTCTTTTGGAGTTAAAGTTTGAAGAGAGAGCAAGCACATCTATCTGAACATGATTCAAAACTATAATATTCAGTCATAAAATAGTTCTAGCAAAATAATAATTTAAAAAATAAAATAACTTTTTTTAAAATAACAGAATGAAACGGAGCCACAACATTCAATCTCTTCAGCAGTCAGCAATAAATCTTTTAGTCCCTAACATTATTTTTTTAATACATTGTCAACAAAAAAATCGCCTTCTAAAAGATTTTAAGAAACAAATTTCAATGCTTACAATACTAAAATAATCGCTATTCTTACATAATAATATTAAAAGTTTGTTCTTATTTTGATTCATCTCATTACACCATGTAGAGGATAAAAATTATAATAAATTAAGCCATAAAATCGATTAATTCAAGGTACCAAATATTAGAATTAGATTCAATATATATCATTTAATCATTAATCAAATTCTGAACAAACATCTGCTTATGATAAGAATACCCCCTCATCCACAACTATTTTGTATCCCTTTCAGAAAACACAATGCCCCCTTAGCAACGCTTGGAACATGACCTAGAAATAAGTCTCGCACTTGGAAAAACTCTTTCAATAATTGAGAACAACAGAAGAGATAACATTTATATCTCGAGCAGATAGTAAAACGGGAGATTATTTTCCGGGTTTAAAAATATTTTTCCAGTTTCTTTCAAAGCGCAAAGCCATTCAAATTAATTTTTTTCTCTTCTTTTTTTAACGTACTGAAAATATGAAGCGGGTTGATTGTTCCATTTGAAGCATAGGCTCTGACTCGCAACGAAAGTGAATAAATAATTTTAAAAAAAGGTATAGGAGTATTTAATAGGACAATAACATACAACGCGGATAAAGGAGAATCGTATATTTTGCGCTTCAGGAGACATGAACAATTTGTAGCAATAAATAGTGTCCGCGCAAAAAAATGAATTCGACTTATTTATTAAAATATACGAAATTACATCTGTCTTCTTAATACATATCATTAATCTTCATTCTTTCATCAGATTCACTAGCAATGGAAATGTTAATACCTAGATCTGAAGATTAGTATATTTCTTTTAAGATGCAATTTAAACCAAGCCTTTCAATCGCAACCGAAAATTTTCCTAAGAGCAAGAATAAGCAAAGGATAATAAATCAAATAATAAACGATGAAATAATAAATAAATCGTCCTTTTTTGAACTGAACGAACCATTCTACTTGCTTAAATTCTTAATGAATTAGATTCGGTAAAATTATTAACTAAATAGTGTATTATTAACTAAAGGAATAAAAATAATTTAAGCGGCCTTTTTAGGTATCAAAATCCAAAGTTAAAAAAGATCTGAATTACTGAAGATAAGTTAAATATGCATTTCATGTTGTGTGAAAAAGAGCGCTGTACAAATAAAAAGAAAATCTAAGCATTTTTATGTACGACTGTTTTCTTATTACAGTCAGATAGTCATATTGAGTTAATTTCTCTTGCATCAGCATCTAATATCTTTACATTATATTTTACTTTTGTTGGTTTGGAGTTGGAAAACAAGAATGAAAATTTTAATAACTGCTGTTTCCGCCATACACTGTTGGGCATCAGTTTATTGCTTCTGTTTAATGTAAGTGAAGAACTTGGCTAGAAAACTCTAAACAGAAGTTGAATGTTTGCTACAAAAATCTTAGGTGTCGAGAATTCTATTTCAGAAATAAGATAGTGTCATAAAAACATATTATGATTCAATACGATAAAAAAATTTTAGAAAAGGAAATGAAATCTTAATATATTAATTTCAAAAACGTATGAATATTTAAAAGCGTAAAAACGATACTACAGAAAAAGGTATATATAAATCATAAAATGAAATTTGTATGAATAGAAACACGTAAATAAGTATTAGCATGAGTCATGCAGTTGTAAGGTAATGGAAGACAATTCATATTAACCAATAAAAAGTTATAGCATGTATAAACTAGTTAGTAAAATCTGTTAAGAACAAAATAATGCATAGAAAATATTGAGTACAAGTGAATGAGTAATAGTATATAATTTATTTCGAGTTCTAATAAAAATTTTCCATTAAGTATATTAAATCTAAAATGATATAAATGTGCACAAAATGAAGTATTCAACCACATTAAAGGAAAAAAATCATAGTGACGAAAAATTAAAACCCCTCATTTACTAAATATGGTGATTGATGAAATTAAAAAAACATAGTTAACGCAAATTTATTAAGAGTTAAATGTATTCTATATATGTCCAAATATATTTTTCTTCTTAAATTTGATATTATATAAATATCTGTATACCTTTTTTGACTTTTGTCAAATTACCGCTTTTTTTTCAATTTTTTTCAATTTCAAAATTTTTTCGTATAGGATTGTAGAGATAGGGGTAATTAAATCCAAACAATTTACAGCTCTCTTAACAAAAGCGACACTCAATATTGTCTTTTGGACTGGAGATTTTAAAATAATTCTTATAAGAAAAATTCACATATTTCGTTTACAAGAAAAAAAAACACGATGAAATTGAAGAAAAATGTAAAACAGATTAGTTTAATTTTTTTAAAAAAAATTTCAAGTGCAAAAAATATCTAGACAGTGAAACAAAGGTGAAGTAGTTGAATCCTCAAAGAAAATTAAATTGCAGCGAAATCATAATATTAAAAACAGCTTGCAAAAGTTGTGTGCCTTAAAGAAAATAAATGCCAGACATTTTGCTTGCCAAGATAAATAACCATTATCAAATTTGAATTCTATCTTTTAATATGGGAAATGAAATGAGCGTCAGATAATATAAGCGAAATTATTCAGTACATTTTTAGAATGGAAAGACAAACAAGCATTACTTGCGTAACTGCAAAGGAAAAATTAGTTCCAATCAAATTTTAGCAAAATTGTAAAATTAAAATCAATTTGTAAAGGTTATGGCGCAATACCTGATAATCACACATTGAAATAACTTTAAAAAGTAAATGCCAGACATTTCTTTTTTGGAGAAAAGAAATAATGACCAGCAAATTTAAACGAAAATATAAAGTAGATTTTTTTATTTAAAAGAAAAAAAGAATCTATCTCTAGAAGGGAGAAGAAAAGCTATTTGAATCATCTTTCTTTGTATCAGGTGACGGCCGGGCATTGCTTCATCAGTATGCATTCCTCGACACCGGATCTCGGAAGATAAAGGAAGCGGGGGAAATGGAAGGATTTTCATTGCAGGGTGTCGGGAGGGGGCGGAAAGGGGTGTCAGGGGGGGGGAGAGAATTTACGTCGTGGGGGGCGGCGCGCCATGAGTTATGGGGTGCGTTTCGCAGTGGTAATGGGTGCTTCGATTAATCAATACCAGGGAGCAATTAACGTGCAAATGCAGAGAGAATAGGCGTTAGAAGCCCTTTGGATCCTGAGGCATGGAAATTCTGTGTGGGTGGCCTCGAATGCCCGAAATCCGTGGCATAACACCTTAATAAAGCGTGAAGCGAAGAGAATACATTCCTGAAACTCTACGACCCAGGAATCCTATTCGCCTGAGACATTTATTAAACGCACCAGACTCGGGAGAGTTTGATGTGTAGTGCACGTTTGCAACAATTTGAGGAGTTTGCATCCACTACAGCTTATGCAAAGCAAACCAATTCGCAATTGTTTCTCAGTAACTTACATTTAAGGAGACGTGGATGGATAAAAATGTACAGAAATTTAAAATCAACAGTTAAGCATGGTTGGAATAAAAGATAAATAGCAGCTTGTTACCGCAAAGTGAAATGGTGACACAAGAAGAAATATGAGCTCAGGCAAATGAAAGCATGATAAATGATAGGTAGTAAATTTCAAAATAATTAAGCATCCAATATATCCTTCAAACCAGACAGCTAATCAAACTTTAGGAATTTATAGAAATTTTCATTAAGGTAACAAACAAAGGACCTTACAAATTACCTTTCATATGACAAAAGAAGAACTTTATAAAACTACAGTCTTAAAACAAAAATAAATATGAAACTCAATATGGCAAGAGTATTCATTAAAAATTTTCAAAACATTAAATCTAAACATTAAATGCATTCTAATCCATTGAGTTTGAGCTTTTCCGTAATAATTTAAAAAAAGATGGAAATATTACATGTTAAATTTAATTTGTTAATTGAACTTCAAAGCAATAAAAATTAAATTTTACTTGACCTGAATTGTAATTTAGAGTTTAAAGCAGACATTTTCGAAAATGAAACTTTTCAACAGAATCTAATGGAATGTTGATAACGTTGATATTCAATAAAAAGAAAAATTAGCAAGCAAATAAATTATAATTAAATGGCAAAATTTCTCAAAACCCTGGGTGTTTCTCATTTGAAAAATCCATAATTTTAAACAGCAAATGCTATACACACGAGATTGTAAAAAGATAGTATAAGCATAATTTCTCAGATTTAAAGGCAAATTTAAAAGAATTGTCTTTGCAATTACTCCAGAACCATAGACTCGTTCACCATTATAAGGAAAGGTAAAGTATTCAAACATTTTAATAAACTCTTAAATAATAGTCACCGGATGGAAAGTAAGTATCATTTCTATTTTAAGAAATGTATTGATTTTTAGACATGGAAGAAAAATCTCAATTACATTCCCTCGAACATGAGGAACTCTAATTTTTATCATTTTATTCGAAGACTCAATCTTTTTTTTCGCTCAATAAAAAGTAGAGATAAAACAAGAAAATTTGATCTAAAAACCCATCTTCCAAGTTCCCTGTGAGGGCAATCCTATTAGATCGGCACGTTTCCAGCAAAGGGCTGGAAATGGAAAGTTGTGGGACTTATCTCTGAAGCTGATCAAAGTGGGGACATTGTCGAATCGTCTGTCATTGGCGCGCGTCGAGTACACGAGATAGACACTGCACAGAAGCGGGCATATGGTGGTTTTCATTTCCTGGCTTTGGTAATTAAATAAATTGAGCGCATTTCGCCCGCTACCAGCTCTTGGCCCAGATTACGTCCAAGTTTTGATATAGTGTTATAGAGATCTGGCAACGGAAAAGCGGAGGAAAGTTTAGGCGATAAACGCGCCAAGTTTAAGCGGGGTAAATGAAGTTAGCGCCAAATAAAGAGGTAAAGAACCTTCTAATGGGAAATTAAACATTGTCCTGGATCCCCCCACCCTCGTTACAGCACCCCAGCAACTTCCTTCAGCTAGTTCATTAAGATTATTATTTTAATGATAAATGGCCTCTGTTTGTTGGTGGTTGTTCGTGTTATATATTACACACTAATTACGAAAGAATTTTTCGATATTTTATCACATTATTAGATATTTGTATGTTTTAGCGGAATAGAAAGATGTTATCGGAATAACTGCCGTTCTCGTCTTAGCAATTCAGTCGCGTAATTCAATGAAGGTTTTCTGTTTTGTTTTCGCCTCAAATGATTTATTGCATGCTTCTCTGTGGTTTGCGCAACTGAAATAAAACTGGAATAGGATTTCAAACGAAGACGCTTTGAATAGTGAATGAGAAACGTTAACAAAAGGCTGTATGCTTTCCAGTGCTACACAAATCCAACAAAAGAAATTGAAAAATAACCCTTACAACAAAAAGAAAAACTATTATGCAGATAAAATCACTTTCAATTCAATGAGTTGATTTCTCACAGTGGAATAAATGACTACCAGATTCGGAAAAAAATAAATAAATAAACAAACTATATCAGAGAACAGACATCATATGAAGTTTTCACATGAGAAAGTTCAAAAATGCAACATCTTCTTTTCTCGCCATTTTTTTAAAATAAAAAAGGAATATCTATAATGCGCAGATTTGTTTTGATTTAATACAATAACAGAAACACTTTTAAAAAAATGAATTTTAAAGTTTTCATATTTTTATTTATTACAGTAAGTTACTGATTATATATTATTCATATAGGAAAAAAACTCTTCCCAGTTACTGCGAACGTACAAATAAATGGATCTTAGAAAGCGAGTAAAATATTAAATTGTATTGACAAAAGAACATTATCCCCCTCCCCCATATCTACAAGAAAATAAACTACAAGAAGACTTCTAAGTTCATTTTCAGTTAAAGTTAATTTTCGCATACACAGCGGCAAACGTTTTATATAAAAAGGATGATAAAAAACTTATAGATATGAAACTTTATTTAGGACGATTTTTGCACAAACTCAACGAAAAATTTAGATTTCTAATGGATAAAGTGACCACAATCATATATAATGTGCATATTGGTAGCAAATTATTATTCCATTGTCTGATCTAGATAATCTGTCAACGCTGTCCAAATAAAGCAAGATGGGAAGTCAGTGAGATTTACAAGGTACGAAATCAAATTTTCGAATGTTGAAATTAAATGTAGCATCTTCTGTTACTACTACTACGATCTCCAATCCGAACGAATATTTGAACTCTAAGTATCCACAAACCAGAACTTCGCAACAAGCAAATACTATTCGTGAAATTCAATTAAAACTTTCTCAGAGGTAGGGATTAGAAGATGGCGAATCGATTTCAGGTTCTCCAGCAAATCAGGGAAGTGAGACAACTTTTGCAATTAAGAGAGTGCCCGAAAACTGGATTTGTAGGTAAAGCAATTAATTTAAGCAATTAAAGTTTCGTTTTCTGGGGTCTCCTGTCTTTTCAGATGCACCTGTCGTGTCACGGGGAGATAGCACTATCTGAAATCAGGCAACTGCTGACTCTACAAATCAGAAGCCGACAGCAAAGTGACGTCAGTTCCGGAGGCCATTAGCTTGGAGTATTGAGCCTGTCGCCTTTGTAAAACCGCAAGGGAGAGCGAAAGTGAAACCTATTTGGCCACAGCTGCTAACGCCATTAAGGCCTAAGCCCATTCAATAACACACGAGGAGAGCTAAAATAAGCAGCGTTTTAATATGTCGAACTGTAAATCTCTTCGTTCTGGGTGGTGCCAGCAACACTTCGGATGCTGTGGCTTCGAAACGACCTGCTTCAGATTTACTGGGACATGATAGAATGGGATATGATAGACGTGGGGTAAACCAAGCACACAAGGGAGGCGAAAAGCAATTTCAATTTAAAATCTGTGACATCAAAAAACAATTGGAATTGACACTCATGAAATTTATGACCCGCCATTCAGGAAGCGGTGTGTAAATTAGTGTAAGATGAATTATTGTAACTAAGAAAAAGCGATTCCCGGTTTTATAAAAGAGGTTGATTCTGTTTTCTCTAAACCAAAACTGAGTATAAAGAAATAAAAATATTTTCGTTTTCATATTAAGCTGGTTTTTTCACATTAAGGGAAGAAAGTCGAAAGCAAATTTTTTTGTATTCTGTTATGAAATAGGGGAATAAAGAAATTCCCTTTTTCGCCCTTTTTTTAAATTTATTTTCTTAATAAAAATATAAGGTTATAATTGCTATGATTCCCACAAACTACATTTAATCCTTTGACGTAAAAAATAATTTAATCACCTAATTCTTCGATGGTGAAAATTATTTAAACACATAATCCTTTGACAGAAAAAATTATTTTACCGCCTAATTAGATGACACATCCTATTTGTGATATTTATTGTTATTTCAGTTGACATGCGTATAGCTTGCAATATATTCAAGTGATTTTTATCTGCTGAATTAATTAATATTTTTATTTAACTGCAAATTTAATTCAAAAAATTCTGTAATTCAAACACGTGTCATTTTATGGGAGATAGCTTAAATAAAATAAATAATTAACTTTACGACTACGAGATATAAAATTCTCAGTATATCTGAAATATGATATTAAATTTAATTAAGGTATAATCCTGCATCCATGTACAGTAGGCTAGCTCATTTAGCTAGGAGGGAAAATAATAACATAATAAAAATTTAAATAACTAACTGTAATAAAACTGTTCCATTTTAAATAAAAAAATGAAAAAATCATTGTGTTATTTGAAAAGGTAAGTTTCCTCCAAAATTTATTCAAAAAAATCTTCTGCCTTTTCGTCTAAGGTCGAAAACTAACCTTTTGTACCTAGAAGAAAATAAATTTTTACACTGACGTAAACAGGCTCAAACATCAGCTTAAGAATCTTTCGGAAAAAGTAAAGAAAAGAAGCTCATTATAGTTTAAGAAAGAGAGAAGCAAAAAACGAAAACGTTTTCTTAGCTACGTCACGAATTTTAGTACAGAATAATCCGTTCTCTCATTTATCCTTTGGTGTAAACTTTCATTTTTTCGCATCTTTAACAACAGCTGTAGCTCTAATATTTTAACACATTCACGTGTTTCCCTGCAGGTCGTAAATCAGTGCACGTGCAGTCTGCTATGAATGACAATTGAGAATTTTTTTTTTTTGAGGGAAAAAGAGAAATGTTCGGCACAGTGTAAACGCATTTTTAGAAGGAAAAGAGTTTTTTTACATAAGTTGTTATTTTAACATAATCAAAACTTGAGATACATTTTTTAAAGCAAATACAACTGGGAGTAAAAATTTCGTTGTATTTAAATCATGCTAGATGTTTATTCAAGAAATGAGAATGCTCTGTTGCAGAAAACGCCCAATTCTCCTTGGCCATAGTAAATGATAACAGATTTCAAATAAATTGTACTTAAGACACCTCCACAAAGAGATAACATTATTTCTGCGTAAGCTATTTTTATGAATAAGTAAGTAATTCATAATGTAAATAAATCCTAGCAGCATTTCATGAATTTATTTCTTACTTTCCACACCTTTTTTCTCTAAAGATCAAATTTATAATTAGGTTGTTAATATTCAGTTTTGTTTTCTGCATTTACTTCGTTTATGCATTGGGAAGAAGAAAAAATTCTTTATCATTTTCTTCTGGTAATCAAACAATATTTTAGATCAATCTATTTCAATAACTGTTTAGTATATTTTCTGCATTTTCATTGAAAAGTATTCAATCAAAATTGCCTTAATTATCTTTAAAAGTTCGTTCAGAAATAAAAATAAATCTTGATCCAAATTTAACGTATTTGACTGTTTAGAAAAAATTATTGTAGTGGTGTCACATTTCTATCATAAAATCAATACAGAAAGAAAGTTTTAATTCAAATTACAAGGCCAAGTCGTAACCTAATCCTTCCATCATTTGATAATAATATTTCCATAATTTCTCCAGAAGAACCAGTTTGCAAGATTAATCAAATGAAAAAAAAAAATAAATAAATAAAAACTCTGAACACGATAGTTCTATCTTAGAATCACTGTTATAGAAAGGATTATTATATGTGGAGTCACATTTGTATCAGTAAATCAAAACAATAAAACAGGCCTTCATTGAGATTACAACCCTAATCATAATCTATTCCTTCCATCATTTCATGACAATCTTGCTACATTTCCTTCTGTAGAATCAATTTGGAAGCTCTAAAGTTCCAATGCATGGCACTGGACAAGAATCTAAAACACCGCCAGAAGGACATAAATCGGATCTCATAACCCTGAAACAGAGACTGAGAAAAATATCACCCAGTTCTCCGAAGTCTACTCCAAAAGCGAAATTTAGTTGAAAACAGCGCCGTCGCAAAGATTCAGAGACCACCTCGTTACAATAATTCTTCTCCAGCAACTTCTTTTTTAACTTGGAAAAGAATTCAGACAAGGGGTAATCAAACGGAAAGGGGTTTTAGTGCATGTGTGACCCCGGATCGGCAACCGGAATGAATACGCTTAAAGAACTGCCTCAAGAAGATTTAGGAACTCGGTGGACATTTTTCATTCCCTGCTGTTTTTTAGAGAGAGAAATTTACTGAGTGGCGATTCGATGCGGCTTAGAAAGCTCTCGAGTCTTGAATATTAAACTCTTAACTTTTTGTTTTTCTCTCCATTTTACACGATGGCGCCTAGATTAGCAATAAGATACACCTTTGATGAATAGACTATTTATAAAACGTGATGGGTTTGGTGAAGGATTAACAGTAACTTTTCGCCCTGTCCTTCCGCATACAAAAAAGCTCCACATTTTTGAGGCAGAATAGAAACATAAAAATTTCGTCGAGTAAAGTGTTGTTTTTGTAATAAAATAAAAGTACCTCATGCTAGCTTTCAGATTTCACTTCCTTATATCTTAATAAATTACACAATACAGCGATAGTAATTTTTAATAAGAGTACTAATTAATACTAATTTTTAATTGGTGCGCTAAAAAGAATTTTATTTCGCTGTGTGTAGATAAAGTATTATAAGTGTAGTATGGTAGTAAGTAAGGATTTTATTGTAGCATATCTATTTAGAGTATCCAATATAAAAATAAAATGACAGAAATAAAGAGGTTGGCTTAGTTTTAAAAAAAACAGACAGATGTGCAGAGCGAACAAAATTAAAGTGTGGACTTACTAACTTATTTAATTCCTGTAATTTAAAAACGAGAAAAATAATTAGAAGAAAATAACATCCTGGGCCTGATCATTATTCACCGAAAATATAGACAACAAATTAAATGCACGATTTAACCAAGTAAAATCATTCCAATAATTTGAAACCAATTTTTAATCAAAATAATAATTTTAAACTAAACACTGTTCAAATTATAGCTTTTTCCGACAAACACAGTGTTATTTACAGTTTATAAAAAGCTGCATGTAATTGAATCTTTTGCTTTTGTTATAAGCTATTTTACTTCTGAAGTAGGAAAATTTTTCAATGCGGTTATGGAAAAATTGGCAGATTTTCTTTTTGCAATTGCTTATGACTTTCAAAATTTAGAAAAAATTCAGATGGTAAAAATATTCTTGGGTCTCTAAAAATATCAGAAGGTAAAAAGGTTTCCGTAATGAGACACAAATATAAATTTAAGCGGGAAAAAAACCCACTGAATGAATACAAAATGCTTTATCATCAGGATTATTAATTCCCGTGAAAATTACGTACCAAACAGCTTCTCTGGAGCATATAATATAATGATCCTCAATTCCAAAATGTACTATATTAACTAGTAACTAATTTTCATTATTTTCAAATGAGCCTCAGAGCTTTATAGCCAAATTAAATAGTTAGACGAATATCGAATATTGTCATAAGTAAAGAGAAATTTTGCTAACATCCAAGCTCTTACTAATTAGAGGCGCATTAATTTTAAAAATACATCAAACAGATGTCGTAAGAATTCTATTTGTGAAGAATGAAAGAAACTGTATTGAGAAAAGAATGTATTACGAAACAAGGGTAAACATATTAAAAGAGAGCGACTACAATCACTAATAGTATCTGGATCCAATTAAATATTGAAAGGTTAAAAGAATTATTTTTCAACGCTGATAATTTTTTTGAAGCGGATGTCCTAGGAGTTTTGTTCAACCTTGCTGAAAAACAATAGAGTAAGTATCCGTTCCCCATTTTCAACTGTCGTATTATCTTAATCAAAGATATTGTCCGCTGATTCAAAATGCGGAAGGAAAACTACACTCTGATTATTTAATAGCTCAATGAAATTAATTGAATAATTGCCAGTTAAAATACAATACTTAAGAAGCATTGTGAGCTTTTTCCCTCCAACAGGGATTAGGCGACGCACGAGGGAAATGCGAAGTTAAATATTGTACCGCCCCCTGGAGGCTTAAGATGTCTCTAACGTTAATTACTAAAGCTCCAGTTGGGAATAATAAATTCTAATAATTTCAATATTCTGCCGCCATAGCAACAGAGCTCAGCGAGAAGGATTGGAACTTAAGGGGATGTATACATGATATCTCATTTCACACTGCAAATCGGCGAACACTTATATTTCAAACGCACCTTTCTTTAAATGTGCAGTTTATATTGCAGAATTTTAATACTTTTTGTAAAAAATATAAATAATTCTCATATAAATTTTAAGAGCAATAAAAATGTCTAATTTAAATGTAGTAAACTATAGTTAATTAAGTTTTAAAAAGTGCAAGATTAAAAAGAGTTATTTTTCCAACATTTTCATGCTTTACACAATTACTTCGTTCATAAAACTGGAAATAATATAATATTTATTCAATCACTGCATGTATAAATGCTAATAATTATGTAAAAATTGAAAACTATTTGTAAGTAAATTTTAAGAAAGCCTATGATAAAAACAGAGTACAACAGGTTAAAAAAAAAATTTAATCACGAAAAAAATTTGTTCAAGAGGTAAATATTTTTCAACACTAATTGATATTTTGACAAAGAATTTCATTAATGCAATATAATATAGACAAATATGACAGTAGAGTTGAATTTCTTCTTTTTTAAAAAAATGGGCGCGCTTTTAAACAAAATTGTTCGCTATTTATTTTGGTTTACATTGTTTTCATAGTAACATATATATATGGATGTTTTCATTAATGCTATTTCAATTCCAAATATATATAACATAAATGTCTCTGAATCTCGTTGGTTATATGATCAGCTGTTTCTTATATTTATGGGTATTGTTTTTAACATATTTAATAATACAGATGCAAGCAATGATTTCAAGCTTTTGTTTTTCTTGAAATATAAAATATTTTAATAGCAAAAATATTAGAAATATGAAACTATATTTAAAATCTCCATAGATGAAGTTTCGAATAAATAAGAATGAAAAAAATACAGATTTGATTATTCAGTCTGAGAGCTCCATGATAGTTAATTCTTTGACAAATGTCTCTACTTAAACGTTTTCAAAGGCTCATAATTTTTTAAAAAAATTTTTTCTCAGGCACCTACATGACGAAATGGAAAATTGACAGATTAAATCTAATAATTATAAGGCGAACAAATCGAATTTCCCATAAAACACGATTTAATCGTAATCTACAAGACGATTTGCAAATCTGTTTATTCGTAATCCTTCGTAAAAGAATTTAAATTATTGACAGTAGAATTATACATTACTATAAAAAACACTTTATGTAATGTAACTTCTAGTACATACATACGCGTCTTTCACAATTTTGATTATCAAATCTACAAAGCTTTGATTTACAAAAAAAATCCCAATTCCTCACGAACTTTCATATCTTTGAAATGAAAATAGATAGTTTTAAAAGATATCGTTATCCAGGTGTTCCGTGTTTAGCTTCTAAAGACATGGGAGAGATATACCAAGAATAATGAGAGTTTTTAAAATATATGTGTTATTAAATAAAGTTAATTTTTGTAGTGGCACATTATCTATGGATAGGTTTTAAATCTGTGCGATAATTAGATCTATAAAAGAGTTATGCACAGTTTTTTGAAAAAATTGCACATAAGCTCAAAATTATTTTTTCTATATATTCTTTTATATAAAATCACGTAACTAACATTTAAACATAAAAAATATGTATTCCATTTAACAGGGTAGCTTGTTCCCAAAGCGAAGTAGCTGGCGCCCTGGTGCGGCTCTTTGTAGAAGCATGGAAGGTCCCCTGGCAAGCATGCTGCTTCGGAAAAGCGCCCAGTGTATTAAGCTTCTCAGAGCATCGCAGTGGGCATCTAAAATAATTACACAACCGGCAGAGGAGGCTGCCGCTTTCAAATTCTTCGTTAATTACTCTTTGCACTCAGAGGAACGAAATTCATTAGGCAAAGTCATTTTCCAGCCTTCCCATTCATCCCTCTCCGACTCTATCTGGATTTCATTAGAAACAATCTAATATTTCCCCTCCCCGCTATCCCTCCCTAAGAATTATGCGAGACATTCCTTAAGGGAAGATTATTAAATATTTTTTCAAAGAAACAATCATTGCAGAAAGAAAAGCGTCCGAAATGGGTAGTAATTGTTGATACTTTAGGGACTTCATTTCTGACATTTTTTATAGGGATAAGCTCAATGTACGAGCAGTATTTGTCATATAGGAATACGAAATAAGATGCTTTGCTATGCCGCTTTACAAGGACTGCTTTTCGTGGAAAAGTAGAACAAAAAAAGAAAGAAAAAAAGGGGGTGGGCAAAAAGACAACACGCAGTGTTAGTTTGTTTCAGGTATTTCGACTAAGTTTAATCATCCGTTAATAGTTATGTATATAAATGATGTAAAGTAGAATATATAATTAAAAAATAGGTTTGGTATTGAAATTATTTTCATCCTTTAAAAAATAGAAGTAAAAGAAATTATCACGGCTGGATATTCGCTAATAATATGCTTGATTTTTCTTGTAAAGTTTCACTTAAGATTTGAAAATATTCGAGCTAAATTTTAAATTATCTATATTAAACAGAGCTAGTAAATCTGAAACTAATAAGTAAAAATATCTTTTTTCAAAGACAAAGACATCCTCAAAACCTAATAAATATTTTTGAATCATTCAGTAGCGATTATAATCATAGAAACTTTTAAATCAGGAAGGTGGGTAATATATAATCGCAAAATCAGGCTATAAAATGACATATTATCTGAATCAATTGATTATATATACACTCATTTTCGAAATGAAACAAACCAGTAACATAGCAAAGGATTTCATTGTTTGAAGTGAAAATCTTCATAGTTTTAATAAGTTTTTAATACGTAAATAACCATCAACAATACATGCCCAACACAGTATCCTGCAGGGTTGTTAAAATAGTCAAAGAAAATAAGTTCATTCGTATTTACTAAATAAAAAATCAGCACACAGAAAGCATCCAAAGAACATGAGATTCGTATTATAAAACTTTTAAGAGGCGTAAAATTTGAAAAGTTTTATATATTTATTTATTTCTACTTCTTTTTTTCTTTTTCTTTTCTTTTTTTTTACATATTTTCTCTTTTGACAACTCTAACGGATGACTTAAGAGCTCCCGCGCTTCTGCGGATGTTGGGAGGGAGGATGAGGATAAAGTTGGGGGATGCGGATCAGCGGAGTAAAGCCCCCTGCCCACAAATCATTGCGTGGTCCCCGCTATCCTTGATTTATCTAGCAGATGCCAATGAGAATCTAAGTGTAGGATTTACAGTTAGGGGCATGCCGACAAGGCCCAAGAAATGCTGTATGGAAGGGGGGATGCACGGAAAGCAAAGAGCAGGGGATGAGGTTTGCTTCATCCCTCCTAAAGGACCATATTGGCGGTTTTATGACTTTTATTTGGCGACAGAAACTGATAATATTTGATATAGATGACCTTGAGAGTTTAAAAACCGAATCAAAAATTCGTATGAAGGAAAAACTATCTGCCAGTAATTAAATAATCAAAGCACTTCAAATGCAGAACTAACTCTAAATTAAGAGTCATTAACTTAATTGCCAGAAATCTCTTGTTTTAATTCTGAATTTATGAAAACTTTTAAGAAAAAAAATTCAGTTATCCAGTATGGGTTTTTGTTAAGATACATTAAAAATTGCATGTTTTTTAAGTGTGTTTATTGTATATTATTAAACTTTCGATCTGAGATAAAGCTCTAAAATAAAAACACATTTTTAACTATTTGTAAAAAAAATAATAAAACGCATGTTAAAGTATTAGAAAAAAGGGAATCTAAAATCACAAAATATTAACAAGTTGCACAAAACAAAGAAATTGAACTTATAGTTTATTTAAAGCTTAGATAGACTAGTTTTATCTTCAGTTTTTCCTATTTTTATTCATGTAACATAAAAAGACTTCTGTACAGGTATAAACCAGTTGAAAATGATAATTTTTACTGACAGAAATGGGCAACTACGAAGATTCCATGACTTAAATAAGCTATGTATCGAAAATGTAAGCATATATTTCCACATTTTCCACATTCAAATAAAATGAATACTAACTTGACCATTTTTCACCACACAAAGTAAATAAAAATAGAAATTCGAGGCACCATCAAGTGAATCTTCATGGACATATAAGTTGGCAATCATTGTGTTAAGTTAAAGCTTCTGCACTTGCTATTACACCATTATAGAAATGAATTTACACAAGCAGTTTGCCCAATTTTCAGTGATGGCGGCTCAAAATTTTGGCGATTTATGGCTATCACCTTGGCGATAATCTTTAAGATGTTGCAACCCGTAAGAGATAGCCATACTCCGTTGAAGAGAGATGAAGCGTTCTCATCGCTGATGCATGAGACTCTCAGATATTTTTTCTGCTCCAAAGCATTTCACAGAAATTTAATGTGTCAGAGAAATAAATGTGACTTCCTCGCTCACCTACATATATCTACCCCACGTTTATATATAGATAGATACATATAGATATATATATGAAGCATTATTATTTTTTATTTTTGGTTCTTCCAAACTTCCATTCCTCAAATTTCGGATCTAGCTGCAGATCCGGAGAAGCCAGCTAGCTGAATGTGTTTTACTGAGACGTCGCCTCGCTTTAAAAGCTCGATTTTTCTTTAGCTGAAATGAGGTGCCCTGATCATTTTTAATCTACCTGAGCATAAATTGTTCTTGACATTAGTGGATAGGCACAGACAGAAGTGTTTAACCCTGTCCAACTTAACTTCCAGATTACAACAATATCAGTTTACATAAAAAATGTTTGATAAAAAAAAACAAGAAATTCTAACCAAAGGTGGGGGGGCGAAATAATAAAACCCCCAGAATTATTAAATTCTGTTTCTGCTTAGTTAGAACAATAAAATTTGTATCCGGGATACCACATATATGCTTTATGGTACAAAAATGACGCTCTAACAATTCTTTAACAGGGTTTCAGCATATTCGTTTAAAGTGAAAATACTAAATTTTACAGCATTGCAACTGAAAATGAAATTATTTTTGCAAAATTCTTTTTTTACCAAAAATAAATTACTAAAATATACTGAATAATCTGGCATTTTCTCTTCTAGCTATACATATCTAGAAATCCCGATTCATTTCTTTTTTGTTGTTGTTAAGAATTACAGAAACAGCCGTCAAAATCTGTATCATTTAAGTAATCCAGAAATCGTTTTTGCATTTCTTAAAAAATATTTCTCATTTAATTTACTATTCTGTATTTCAGAAAGTCAATAAGTACGAAAGCCAAGACTATTCATAAGGCGCCATAATTACATGGCCCACATAATTAAACATGATTCCTAATTCCTTCTGTAATATAATTAAATCGTATGAGCACGAATATACAGTACGATGCTTGCTAAAAGTAATATTTCATCAGATGCAAAAAATATGTATTCAGTATAAAGACGATTAATTCTATTTGTAAAGATAACATACATATAAGCTGAAAAGTTGTTCACAACTGACAGCTATAGTTTTTAAGTGAATCCTCATCGATAGATCTTCATCCCTCAAAAATTTTCATGTGAATGAACCATTATTTAAGTTTATTGAATTTCCCTCTCACAATACTTATATTGCTTCAAAGGATGCAAAATTTGGTGCATAAGTAATTAGATATTATTTTTTTAGTTTCAGGTATACAGCAAGATATCCTCAGGAAAAGGCGCTTCTTAAAGGAAAACTAAAAATAAAACGAATTCAAGGAAAGGTTACTAAAACTATGCTGAAAAGGTGACCTTTTCATATAGAACACTTTAAAAATTTTGAAAATTTCATTTTAAATTTCAGATTTGTAGAGAACTGTTACTTAGAAGTTTTTAACAAAAATTTGTAAATAAAAGAATATGATGTCAAGCAGCAAAGGAAAACTTCTTCAGATGTTATAACCAATCCTTGAAATAAACTCTTATTTTTACGAAATAAATCATAATTAATAAATTCAGTAAACATTTTATTCGCCTATAGAAAATTTAAAAAGCCTGTATTACACAGTATACAGGCAATAAAAATAGCATAAACAAAAAGAGTAGACTGTATTGCAAGTTCATGCTGTTATTTTCTATAGTCATTTTAAAATAAACTGTGAATCAATAAACATTTTGCCAAGTCCTTAATAACTTGAATTCTTTAAAGCAAATATTTGCGATAGTAGTTTTAAAACTTTCTGTTTAAATGTTATTACTTTTTTATATCACAATACAATTTCTGAATAACGTTTCCATTTTAAATCTACAATTCTGGACAGAAAATCCAGAAATAACAGAAGCCCTGTAAACAACAATCAAATTTTGCCTGCTAATTTATATAAAAATTTTGCGTAAAAATTAATTTATAAAAAATCTTTAGTTACTTTATAAATTTAGTTAATGTTTTAGTTATATTAATGCCCGTTTGAAAGAAATACAAGGAGTGTAATATATTTATCGAATGACAGATGTTCTGCAGAATATAATGTAAAAGGCTCTTTTAAAGAAAGAGTATCCGCAATTGTTAAATGCATAAGCACTTACTTACAATAACTAATGCAAAATTTTGAAATAAATAAAGAACTTTTTTTCTTAATTACTGAGGAATTCTTCCATATTATATCTGGATGATGTTGAAATATGATTAGCTTTTTACAAATTCCCACTAGATCCGAGAATCGTCTTTCTTGTGAAATGCGCATTGTTCCACAAAAACAAGAATCCCCAATTGAAAATGCAACTACCCATGATTTAATATGAACACCAAAGAGAATTACCATATAATATGCAATATATCTGATAAAAGATTTGTAATCGTCTAATTATTTTGCAACCATATAGGAGGAATCGTAAAAGCTGACCCACTTTATGTTTAATATACTATAAATCAATATTATTTAAATAATTGATTGAAACATAAAGAATTGAAATGACTGAAAGAATTGAACAATTAAAATGTATTGAATATTTAAACAATCGAACATTAAAAAGAAATAACATAATAGTGATTTAAAACGTTGTATATATCTGCACGGCCAAATAATTTCAAAGGCATCTGCAACGTCCGCGAATTTTAAGTGGCAAAAGCAAGTCTATTGGGTGAGCATTGTTTTTAAGGTAAAAGATGATCGTGAGTGGAAAAAGATCGCAAGCTGGTCTGGAGGCGGGATGAATGCGTAAGAGAATCGCATGTGTTCCCGGAAATTAAAGGGATCAATGAGGTATCATCTAATGGAGGCAATGAACGAAAGCGAGCGAAGGAGATAAGGCAACTGGAGGAATGAAATGAAGGAAAGATGAAGCGAAGGAGAGCCATCGATGAGGTCGTAAATATGAGACTGATCGGAAGCTTTCCCATTACGTGGATTGTTTTTCCTTGGGTTTCGGTCAGAATGAGTGGCATTAACTGCAATCCGAGGAGGGAAGAAAATACTCCCCCCCGCAGAACGGGGGTTGCTCCCAAGTTACTTTGGCCCTGACAACAATAATTTCCGGTCACTTCTTATTTCCATAAATATCTACCCTGAGACAGACACCTGAATGTTTACGATCGTGTCGCAGATAAACGTAATTGCATGTCACAGAAAAAGGCACGAAATAAGATCGAAGAATCTTAAAAGAAGCTAACAATTTTTAAGAGTTTTTGTCTTAGGCACTATAGCTTGAGGCCAAGCCATGATAAAGATATCACAGCACAGAGTTTCTAAAGTCAAAAAGTTTTTCTGTTTTGCCGCAGTGATAAATAAGATGGGGTGCCGACCTGAAGAGAGACATTATTTTTAACTATCGCCACGATAAGTTACTTTCTATTGTTTGTTAAAAATAGCATTTCGTTTTAATTCTAGGCGTAGAAACTACGAGGGATAGAGAAAACGTTGACAAGTAGAATTTACTCAAGAAAGCTTCCATATTTGCAGTGAAGAATTTTATAGAAAGTCATTTTGAATAGAAACAGTTCATAGAATTTTTTACAAATAAATGCATTTCCCCTAAATTATTTATTGTTTGAATTTAAGCAATGTTTACGCTTCTACTGTTTCGTTCTTCATTTTGAACCCTCCTTTTAACTCATGAATACATTGAGGGATATTTTTACAACATAAACGAAGACGAGACAAAGATAACTTTATTTTCGCTTAAAATATTATTTTTTTAAAAAAAGCTTTCCCTAATTCCCGTAGAAGAGATTTCAGTAAGACATGTAAGAAAGTAAATCTGAAAACATGACATTTTGATAAATAAACATTTAAAATATTCTAACAAATGGAAAAAGTACTATTTGGTTACATTTCACTTTAATAAAACTATGCAAAATTCAAATCTGACAAGAAAATCTAATATAAATGTTCTCATCTTTTCAGGTAGTCCGGTATCTCAATCTATAAACAAAGCGGAAAATTTACGAGGCAGATCCCCAATAAGTACGTTCCGGAGGAAAGAAAAGAATGAATGAGGAGAAAGACGAGGCAAAAGTTGGCATTTTCTACTGCATTAGGCCGCCAGAATTGTGTTTAGTTTTTGTTCTCTCTTTTATTATATATATATCTTTTTTTCCCCTTCTTTACTCGATTGGATGCTTCGCTTGATGCATGGATCCAGGAAGAGTTTTCGCGGTTCTCTTTTGCCACAGAGGTTAAGTCACAATTCTTACTCTTCGCCTTCAAAGAACTTTAGCCCAACGTTCGCCTTTCATTGTTTATTGCACAAGCTGTGACAAACGACAAGAAGCGTTAGGGTTAAACAGCTTTCATCTACCAAATAAACGAAATATATAAAATTATAATAATGGAAAGCATTTCTGATCCAGATTTTACATTTCAGAAATCAGTTAGACGAGATTTTTCTTCGTCTTTCTTCCATGTAAAAATTTATAATTTGCATTTAAAAAGTCATGATTTCTAAAATCAAGTAAATTATCTTCTGTAATTATTTAGATATTTCGCAGATAGGATTTTCTACACAAAACGTGCAAATCTACACAAATTCAGGAAAAGCGAAGAATTCAATTAAAATTCACTTAAGTCTTTATCGTTGTAGCAAAAGAAAATATATAACTTATTTGTATTACTATAGCAGTTATATAATATATATAGTTCTAAATTTCTTTTAATATTTCAGCTTTTTAAATTTTCTATTGTAATTAATACACTATCAATATGCCTTAATATAATTATCTTTTTTTATCTTGGTAATTCAATAGCATGTAAAAGAAATCAGAAAATGAAAAGTCTAAGCGAAATTTCAAGCTATTTTTAACTATTTTAAATAGGAATACGATACAATTTTTTTAAAAAAATTTACCTACAAAGCGAGTATCAGAGAAGTTCGTTCTAACTTGCCACTTCTTATGTTAACTTCTAATTTAAAAAACACATTTCACTTACAGATGAAAATATAAAACCATTCAGTGTATTTTTAAAAGTTAAAGATTAACAATTGCCTGAGACGTTGGGAATGTATCGAACTGTAATGATTTTCATCAATAAGAAATATCCTTATTTTTCATGAAAATGAACATTTCGGGTATTTTAAAATCTGAAAGCTTACGAAAAGCAGAATTTTATCCAAAATGAAATAAATCAAAGAGTATAATAATTTTTTAACTAAAGCTTTATTTCAATAAAACCAGAATTTGATAAGAATATCAATAAAGAAATTACAGATTCCCGACAATGCATTAATTTGTTATATAAGTGTTCTTGAACTTACTATTAAAATTCGCCCTCCATTTTTAGGAAATGACCATCTTTGATCAACAAAAGCTGTACTTACAGCCACATAGCCTGATAAGGGCCAAATTGTGGTAGAAGACTACTTGGATGAAAAACAAATTCGTACTTACATTAAAAATTAAAAGTGCTGAATTGAGATCTGTTCTGGATTTATGGTAAGTGTGAGCGATTTCTAGTAATTTGCCCTACTGTAATTAATATTACATAGGCTAAAATTTTATTTTCTTTAGAAATTGTTTTAAAATGTTTGTAGTTTGTTTTATTGAATTAGATACCAGTTTATCAAGCTGTTTATGGGAATTCTTATTGGGTGAAAAGAGTGCTTTTTTTCTTATCTTTCTTTCTAGACACAAGCACAGTGTCGGAAAGATTTTCAGCCCATCTTAGTCAGTAGATTGTTTGCTATATTGTGCTTATGACTGTTTTCTGTTCCTACTGCCGCGTCATCTATTATCGTGTTTAGAAACTACTCGCTTGAAATGCTTGGATACTGTTTAAAGAAAAGCACAAAATAATCCTTACGCTTTTTTCTTGCTAATGAAAGTTTTGCAGTTTAAACATAATTTTACAAAGATGTTTTATGCAATTTTTTTAGATTTTATATATACATATAAATAAGAATTATTCAGGATAGCATGCAGTCGCACTAATATCTCACGCGCGCCCTCTCTTATCACATGGAGGAACTAGAGGACAAAATGCTACTAACTGCTTAACTGCTGTCTACATTCCATTTATTCATAATGGTAATGTAACAAAAAACACGAATTGAAAACCATGAAAATAACAAACTTATAATATTTTACACTTTATTATTTAAATTAATTTATCCAACGTTTCTTATTTAAGTCTTACTAAAAGCGTTTTTAATGTATTTAATAACTAATCCACAGCTCAAACAATTATTTCTAATGAATCTCAATGAATTATAATAATAAATCTACACAGATAAATATTGAGTAGCAGTAATCCAAATCAGGGCACCTAGAACTGTAGCTACACTCCCATCTTTTACAGAAGTTTGCTTAGATAAGTATTTCAAATCAATTGAATCTTTAAACGCTTTACTGAAAACCTTAATATTGCTAAGTAGCATTGATGTCAGAAATAAATAATTCCTTAAGAGGAAATTTTATTCCTCCTACTGGGTTTTGAATAGTTCCTTCGTTAGGAATTTGTATAAGAAATGACACATCTTAGATTTCTAATTCATTTATTCTTATCTTTGTGAAGTAGTATTTCAAGTCAAATTATCGAAACAAATGTCTTTCTTTTTTGTTGTTGTTATTGTTAGGAAAAATGACGGAAGAATTTGAATTCAGTATAAAATCAACAAAAAGCGCAATTTCCTATTTTGAATTTTGCTTCCAAAATCTGTGCTTGCATTTGAATAAGACATCAGTAAAATAATTAATTAGAAGCATTAAATCAAGTGCATCGTTAAATGAATTGATTATTAGCCACAATATAAGTGGGCCTTTTCAAAATGCTGTTTATTTTTCTGTTAAAAGTTTTACTTGCTTCTGAAATATTCAATTTAAATACTTATATTTCTGTAACATTAATTAAATTTGTATATACATTTCAAGTATAGATTATTTTTTTCTTATTGCGCTTTTTCTGAAATAATTTTTAAATATCATTATGATCAACTTTGTTTCGAATATATTTTTTTGATAACGAAAGATTCAGTGAAAAAATTAAAGTTTAAGAGAGTTTCCCCCCTTGATGTTGTGCTCTTATGTATAAGCATATAAATTTCAGAATTCTAAATCAATAATTTTCAAAGATAATAATAATATAATTCGAGATTAAAAATGTGTTTTTGGTCATACAAATGTCACTTCGCTATTAATCAGTGTTTAATTATGTTTGCATCGTAAATAATGTCAGATAAATTGCAAATAATATTTTTATAAAGACTGCAGGGTTGTTGTTTTTTAAAACTTATTTTATTATTAATTTCTTGTTTAACTTCTATGCATAAAGTATAATGCATAAAATAGAGTTGCAATAGTTACATAGAATAGCGGCATATCAATAGCTTATATATAAACTTATTTTATTTAATAATCATCTCAGCAAATTTGCTAAACACATGTAAAAATTAATTTAGTTTTTAAATAATTTTAAAACTTATGTGTCCATGAAATTAATTTCACAGACACAGAATATTAAAAAAGAAAAGAAGAAATTTCATTTGATAATTTTTTACTAAGAGAAAATGTATTTTTTTTTAAAAAATTAATGCCCTTGCAAATTATCCTCTTTGCTAAACCTAATTAAAACTATAGGTATAATGACATCTTCAGTAATTCATTGCTTTTAGAAAATAGATTTCTAAAATTTTCAATTGCTAGAAATTTTACTTAATCAGATATTTAATTAATCAATTATGTAGGCATTTATAGAGCGATGAAAATTTTGTATTGATAAGAATGCAATTTATAGAAGAAAAAATTATTCTGTTATTTTACTAATACTATCTATCTTCATAATTAGAAGTCATACAATGACTTCTAAATTTTGCTAGAAGCCATTGAATGACTTTTAAGTTCTGCTTCTACACTGTTATGTTTACTGAGCAACCTGTAAAAAAAATACATAACACATATAAATCAAATTGTGTTATAATTTTCACTCGTTGATATGAAATATTTATTCCTGTGCTTGTATACATATATTCATCTAAATACAAAATTTATTTTATTTTACTGTATTTTGCAAAACTAATGAAACAAATTTTAAATGTACTTAAGAATAATTACTGGATTTATAAATTCATAACATTTCTTTAATAAGGGTTTAAGGCCATGCATATCTGTTAAAATATTTCTTTGCTATCATTTTCTCAAGTAATAAGAATTATTCCCATAGCGGAAAGAAAAAGAAACTAAATATAAATATATTTATAACACATTTTATCTTTTCAGATTAAGCAATATTTTTACTAGAAAATTATTTCTGATGATAGTGTTTGTATTTTGTTCTACTTCTCCATTACTTTTTATAGCTACTGTAGAAAAAAAATATGGAATCATAAATAATTTTACGCATGATTGAAATTATTCTTTTTCTATGCACGCTATTTTTCTATCTAACGTTTTTTGACATTACAGAATTAAAGTAAATTCAACTTCACCTACAATAATAGTTTGATTAAATTAAATATTTAAACACAAGTTTTTGCTTTCTCTAATTCATTCGCATTTACAGCATGACTGAAACAAATTCAACAGCCGAAAAATTATGATTATACAAATGGACTTATTTATATTCAATTAAATCTCTTATGCATAATCTGATATTCACAGCTCTATTATAACGTAATATTTTAAACCTCAGATTATGATAGACATTTAGGCTATGCCATTTTAATAACCTTACTTCAATTTTGTTTACTGTATATAACAAACTCTTCAAAATAATCAAGCCACTTGCAGATATATTTGTATGAAAAACATTTCACTAAAATTAGATTCTAACCTATGAAGTTATTAGCTAACTATTTAATCTAAAATTCAATTCCAAATTCAATTATTGAGTGTTGCCGTTTCACTTTTTAAAATCTCATGGAAATGGGGAGTAGAAGGAATGCCAGTAAAAAAAAATGGAATAGCAGATAACAGCAGATATTTTCATCAACACATGGTTGGAAAAGAAGAATTGAAAATTTTATAAACTCAAAATAATTTTTGGTCATGCCGGTTATGTTACTTAATATCTTAGAAGGCTTTGTGATTGATTCCTAAAATAATTTGGTTAAAGAAATTAAAACTAATTTCAACAAAAACTAATGTAAATGAAAAAATAAACAAAATCTTCACTTCTTATTTTTTAATAAAGAAAGAAAATCATATGCAAATGTTTGTAGGAGCAATAAAAGTGGCTTAAATATCATTGCAACATTAAAAAGTACTATTGCAATAAGTATTATTAAAAATATATAAAAATTCAGGGAAAAAATATATAAATACGTATATTTTTTTAAGATTTAAAGTGGCTTAAAAATAACAATATTTCCGGATGTAATCAGTAAAACCGTCAACTTTTTATTTAGCTTTCAATCAATTAAAATGCCAAAAAATTAGGAGTAGCATATTTTCATCTTTTAAAACTATTTACTTTAATTTTGTAACTTTAGGTAAAAAAGTCTGTAAATTGTTAACAGTTAAACTCACTGACATTCATTTGTCGTTATTATTAGTTTAATATGCACTAAAGTAAGGTTTGCTGGAACCATAGAGCTATTCCAGTACCAATGCAAAGCAATGCTTATTCACTGCAAAAACCCAAAAAGGATGACTTAATTTTATTCCTTTCATATTATAAAAATGAAGTATTAATATTCCATTTACATACATTTTCGATGTTTCAGTCATACCGAATGATACAAAATCAGATGTTAGGAGTATTTTTTTTTAATTACAAGTCAAAGGTTAAAAAGAATCTCATAGAAACAATACTTCAATATTATAATTTTATTCAAAGATTTCCTACAGTTAAAAATACCAATATTACCAATGCTTTAAAATACCAATATTGGATTTTTTTCATAGAATTGTAATGACATGCAAATGAGTATTTCATTGTTTATCACAGAGTTTATTACCGATTATTATTGTTAATTGCAAACTTTCAACAACCAAAGTTAATAGTAAGTTTTAATAACTGAACAAAATGACAACAAATCTAATAAAAAAAGAACCAAAGAAAAGAAACCAGAACTTACTATGATATTCGTATTCGTTCGATAAAGTTTCGATGAAGGCGAGGGGGAAGGGAAAATAATAAATGTTCATTTATCCTTTTTTTAAATTAATTTTTTAATTTAAAAAGGAATATGAAGCAACATATCTCTTTAATTTTAATACTAGATATAACAAAATCATACCATGTCTTAATAGTCTTAGCCTTATTCTGTTAAAATTTTTTAGCAATAATATGCGGGTTTTTTTATAGAATATTTATCTTGAATAAATTAGTAATAAATCTCAAGTTAAAAGAAAAACAATAGAATAAAAAATCACTAAATACAATGATACTTTTTTCTACTTTTTAGTTCGAATACGAAATAATTTTTAGTTTAGACTCCGATACTTAGTTTCGTTTCCGAAATAATTTTATTTTGGTTTGTTTCAAAAATAGTTTTTAATTTCATTATACCTTTATTTTTTATCACTTTTTGTAGATAAATTCCGAAATAATTTTTAGTTTCGATTCCAAAATAATTTTTCATGATTTCAGGTTAGTTTTAATTTCCTAATGCATATATTGTACATTACTTATATATCTGAATATACATATATTTTCTTGAAGGATCTGTAACAGGCGGTACAAGTTTAATACTGCTATTTTTGCATATTATCATACAAAATTTTATATTGACACTATCGTTCATTCATTTTTTGTTAATCATAGTTTATTTATAAAAAAGAAAATAGTAAACCAAAAGACAAGCAAAACTACGTGAATTAAAAAATTTTACTCTTCTTTTTTAAATTAAATAACTCAATGTTAGAACAGAGATATGTCACTTACAGCAAGAAAATACTACACTTTTATAAAGAACACATCATTCTACCTATTTCCATATATACATTTGGACAAACTAAGGCAATAAGATATAGCATTCCCAATATTTTTTAAGCATTTTACTCGATCTTGTTATACTAGAATTTTGAATGATATTGAATATTAATTTTAGAATGAAATGCATAGTTTCATGCCTCACTAAGAATGCATAGTATCTATTGAATATCGCAACTTAATTTATAAAATATTGAAGCAAAATAAATATTTCGGATAGTATTTCGTTCATGCAAAAATCGTATATTTGTAATAATTTTGTATTACCATAAACTTAAATAATTTTAATAATAAATTACAATATTCTGTGTTCTTTTAATAAAAGAAAAACTATTAAAATAACTTACTAATGTTTTTTTCACATTTTATTTTTGTGTCCCTATACTGTGGGGAAAAAACTATTAAAATAACTTAATGTTTGTTCACGTTTTATCTACTGCTTGTCCACAAAGTCAGTCTTCACTATTATCACTAAATAAAGAGCTCTCATTTATCATCTCCTGTCCGCAAAAATGCAGAGAAAGTAATTTTCATTATTTATGATCAACCAAAGACCACAAAAAAAAAGCCTTTGTTCTCCTTTTGGAACTGTTAACATCAACATAATGCCTTCACAGTTATTAATACAGACTGTACTAGCAAATTTGCAATGTGCTACGGCTATAAGTGCTAAAAACTGATTACATTTAATCCAAGGTCAAGGTTATGTAATTTTTTTTTATAGGAACTCCCTCAAACAGACATTATTAGTTTATATGACAGCAACTCGTAAAATTTAAGGAAAATTCATTTTCTTCGAGAATTATACCTAAATTTATTTAGGGATTAAAATTTTTTTCACAATAATGAACTTAAATATTTGTGCCCATTAATATTGCAATATTAAATTTACGAGAGAAAAAAAAGTCTTTTTAACTTATTCACTAATATCACTAGATCTTTAGAATAATTTACAAGAGCAAATCGTTTTTCTGCGATAATTTCCGAAAATACTTTAGTACAAAAACGATTTTGCACCATCTTACAATTTAAAAAAACACGTGTATTTCCACTCACATCAATTTAGTTTTTGTACATTTTTCTCTAATTCAAATTAGTTTTTAAAAATATTTTTAAGTATATTTAACAAAAATAGTAATCATATCTAGAATGAAATTCTATTTGATTGCTGTTACAAATATTTTGTATTTTTCTTCCATTGTTGATAAACAAGTTATGAAGATTCAATTTAATTTTCACACTGGATAAGTTTCTTATTGAAGCAGGATTTTAATATTTTTAAAAATTTATTTTTCTTTTAATTGCAATTAAGGATTACTTGAGAAGTAAGCAAAATTCCTCTATTTAAAAATACTTCTTCTCTATTGCATAATATAACTGGATATATAAAAACATGTTATAATTTTTTAGATAAGTTCAGCACTAAATTATTTATTGAATCAGTACAATTAATTATTAATTGAATCAGTAAACATATTTGAGATAAGTATTAAATATTTGAGATAAGTATTAAATATTTG